>JAQGCA010000053.1:0-58001 GCA_034698945.1 Protaphorura quadriocellata | reverse complement strand
TAATTTGTAATTGTAATTGCATTTTCAATTACAATTACGTGATTGTAATTGAAATTAATTACTTTTCCATTTTTGTCAACGTAACTGTAATTGTGGTTAGTCACTTTCAAAATTTCCCTATGTATTTGTAATTATAATTAATTACACTCAGAAATGAGGGTGTAATTTGTAATTAATTCCATTTTTAAAGTAATTGACACAAGTCTGTACGAGGGAGAAACGCGGATTCATTTCCTTGTCAGTTCAGTTGGAACCGCCCATTAACGGACACGTATTCAATTCAATTTGACCCACTTGCGATTTGGTCTTTGACGTAAACTGTGTTACACATGAGAACCATATTGTGTAAAGTCAATTTGTCACACATTCTACTTAATAATACTAAATTCCGACTAAATTCATTTATGGAGTTTACGGTCTTTTTATTGACTAGCCAGTCTAGTGTCCGCAATGGGACAATCAATCAGCCAATTGAATTTAGCACTGTGGCTTTATTCAATTACACAACTCAGCGATCATATCGCGAATCTACAAACACATTTTTAATCTAACACGGTGCGAAAAAACACAAAAATATAGTCGTTTCAATCCTGGTCAGGAATATGACGGTTTCGTAGGCAAATAAATTCATTTCCTGACTTTTCTATTAATTTCGGCATTACTGGGAAGTTTCGTAAGAATTTCTAACAGTAAACCAAAATTTTATAAAAAAGCACTTTTCAAAGAGGTTTTTCTTTTTAAATCGATTTGGTTTTTTGACTTTGACACGGGAAGTGGTTACGTTGTTGTTGTACGTATGTATATTATAGAGTGGCAGTGACCTTGTCAACTCTAAAAGTAGACTTTGACAGTTCTCTTGCCATTTACATAAAGTGTATTACATGACACGCGTATGAATTATATAGTGTGTCTAGAATCGCTCGTACAAGCATACAGCTAAATCAGACCACTGAACTAATTTTCGGTCAATTCATAGTCCAGGACTACAAAAAAAATTACCATGAATTTCTCAGGAAAACGTGTTTTGGTCACAGGTGGGGCAAATGGTAAGAGTTTTTTAAAATTAAATTGAGAATTGTCCTACTACATCTCTTTCTAATATTTTTTTTTAAATTCAAGGTTTGGGACTTGAAATCGTGCGAAAATTCATAGGATACAATGCTGCCGTCGTCGTCTTAGACAAAGATGTGGAACAATTAGCAAAAGTGAAGAGTGAATTTCCAAATGTGACCACGATTTCTACTGATTTGTCCAATTGGGAAGAGACAAGAAAAGCCCTGGAAACTATTGGACCAATTGACCATTTGGTCAATAATGCTGGAGTTAACAGGAGAGAGTCCTTTATGAATGTGTCATCTGAGAATATTGACTTGTAAGGAAAAATTTGTTATGAAGCCATTTTTTCTGAATACATCAATATGTCATCCAAGATACTATGAACCGTATTTGAGGATTTGCTATCATTTATTTTTTCAATTTTTAGTGTTTTTGGGATAAACTTCAAAGCCATTGTGAACGTGAGTCAAGTGATTGCAAAAGGCATGATTGAAAGAGGGACTGGCGGAACGATCGTCAATATTTCATCTCTGGTAATTATTTAACAAAAAAAATAAAAAAGAACGCAGTCCTTACGTTAAAAAGTAGAGGGCGATAAATTATTAGACCACCAGTATTCTAACTTTTCCACCAAAAATGGCAATATTGTACACCAGCCAAATTCTCCATCAGACGGTCTACCGCTTCTCGGGGCAGTAGCTTCACAAAAGTTGTTCATGAGGTTTATGGGCTACACGAGTCTAAAAAGTAACCAAATTGAATGGTCAACTTTTTGTCGTAAGGACTGTGCGGTGCCGGTGGGGCGACCTTTCAAAAGAATACCTGTAACTGTAAAATGCATTACTTATTTTTTTTAGTTTGGAAAATTTGCACTCGAAAACATTAGTGTTTACTGTGCGAGCAAGTCAGCAGTGATAATGATGACCCAGTGCATGGCTCTTGAGTTGGGGTCAAGTAACATTCGAGTCAACGCAGTTTGTCCGCAGTACATGATCACTCCACTCACAAAGGAATACATTGAGAAAAATCCAGAGAAGTTTGATGCAATTATTGATCGTCAATCCCACAAACGATTCCTCACACCCGAAGAGACTGCTGACTCCGTCATTTTCCTATCCAGCCCTCAATCTTCCATGATCACTGGACAAGCTCTCAATGTGGATGGGGGGTACTCTGGTCACTAATCTAATAAAATTGTCCTACTATTCAAATTCCTAAATTCGTCTGATTTAAAAAATCTTGAAGAGGTCAAAATTAAATTAACATTAAAAACTCGAAATGCCTGTTCTTTATATTCGGAAAAATCTTCAAAGTCTTGAAACGCCTGTTCATATGAAATTTTCTGAAAATTCCATAAAAATCAGAATTCTTAGCCAACTGTTTTCCAGATAATTCGTAAAAATTTATTTGAAATTCTTAGTAATTTATTTCGACAACTCCTCAAAAAATTGAATTCCTTAAATATGCCCATTTTTCAGCAAATGGTTGATAAAATTGAATGTTCTATTAATATTTCTGCAATGAACGTTCTGAGAATATTCTTGAAAAACCGAAAGTCTGGAATAAAATTGTACAAAATAAATTCCTACAAATTGAAATCGAATTAATGTCTTATTTTATTTAAAGTTCATTTCGCTCCGTGCATTCGTAACTAATCTTACCTCATAGCTACAATTATGTAGTCACACTAATCTCAATTTTCATATAATGTGCCAGTTATCTTATTGCCTTCATTTCCTCTTATTTAGAAAATACACAAAATGTTCTATGTATGTAACGTCAAGTGAATTACTAGTAGTTAATGTTAGCAGCATCCGTAACTGTAAAAAAACATTCTCAGCCATCAACGCAATTCATTACATACCCTCTTATGAAAAATTCAATAGAAAACTTGTAATACAAATACAAATCCGATTCCTAGAAATAACTCATTTAAACGACATAACGACAATAATAATAAACTGGGTTTATGTGTAATCTGGCAAGCAATGGACATTCAACATACAGGGTGGTTCACAAGTATTAACTCTCTCACTGCAGTCAAGTCAAGCCAAAATGGGGATTACATTTTGGATTTGTTAAAATAATGATCAAAAAATGGATAGACTCCGTCAATAGCAGAAATTTTAACAAATATTAGCCGAATATCTGATGTTTTATTATTTCTGACATTAAATTCTCGATAAAAATGTTAGTTTACCAGAAACCAATACTTTTATTTGACATGCGGTTGTAAAGTGTGCTACTATGAAGCGAAGAGGCAATAGTTATGAACCACCTTGCAGTCAGGATTTAAGTTAATCATATAAAACTGTGAAGAAACGTAGAAATACTTGGCGAGTGGACTTGGCAGTGTTGAACAATTAAGATACATCTCTTCCTTTATAAATTGGCTACCCCTGTGTTATCGTCATAAGATTTAAAAAAAAAATCTTATGTACGTGCTGCGTGCCGGATGCGTAGTCCGTATACATGCATGAGTTCTGTCTTATTTTAAGGTATTATTATCATGAGTAGTTCAAGTCCCAGTCCCATTCACATTTGTTTGTACACTTGTAGACCATTACTCGTAATCATATTAAGTAGAAAGTTATCATTCACTTGAGAAGGCACAATATCCAGAACAGGATCACGTGTAAAAACAGTTTGCTTCAAGTTCACGTCAGACACATTCCATAAATTCACTGTATTTGGCCCACCATTGGCACCAACTAAAACCGTTCCGTCCACTGGTGAAAATATTGAACTCCTTGCCATTTTTCCCAAACCCGTTGGACCACCCTGTATATCAAAAATTCAATTAAAAATCACGCCAATCATAAAATTTCGGTCCATAAAGCACAAACGGTCTGGTGGAAGTTCTTTAAAGAGGTTTTTACATAATTAAATATTCTTCTACTGCTAGGGGTACCTTACCTCAAATGTTTGTATAACATTACAAGAGCAAATGTTGGAATCTTGTGGAGTTGAGTAATACTGACTGAGTTCACAGACCATGTGACGACCAACAGGTGATTTTGAGCTCGGCCGTGTTGAAATAAGCATATGACGAGATTTGGGTTCAAAATCAATGGAAGACAGAGGTCCTTCAATAGGCAATTGATGAAAGATTTCCTTCTCATTTTTGATTTCACAGAACCAACATGAATTTAATTTTTGTATGATGAGACCACTCAGACTAAAAGCGCTGCAAAAATAAAAATTATACAAAATATAAATAAAAATTAATTATAAAATGTTTAAGCGCAAGCCACATTATATTCAAAAAAAAAATTTGAAACCATACCTGTTTTGGTAAGACGGTGTAATAAAATGCATGCGTGCAATTGGTGATTTGTCTTCTGTTGGGATTGTGAGAACTTTGACACTTTCCTGTGGACTTCTCAAATCATAAGTAATGATTTGACCATTATTTGTACCAACATAAAATAAATGTTGACACATTGAGTTCCATGTGCAAGACCATAATGGTTGAGTTGTATTGAATGTTTGGACTATGACATTACTATTACAATTTGTTAGAATGGCTTTCTTGTCCATTCCAACTGACAATAATACATCACTCTGTGAATTACTAAAATGTAAGTCACGAATTTCTTTTTGATGAATTGGAGTTGTTTGCATGATCTTCAAATCCAACATATTAATACGTTTTATTCCAAAGCACCCATCTGCAAAAGCAAAAAAAATCAAAATCTTTTACAATATTTCAAAATTCAATAAAAACAAAAATTGTAACTTACGTGGGTATAGAGCACTTTTTAATGTTTGTGATATGGCAGTCATGTGGAGCCATTCATTGTAAGCTCCAACCCTAAATTCTCCTTCCTTGAATTCCAAAATTTTGGATTGAACAAAATTTTTAGAATTTACAGTTGAGGAAATCGTTTCCGAGGATGATGACACAGGGTCACGGTACACTCCTCCAACACGATCACGTAGTAAACGAAGTTCATTGTTTAATTTAACAAAGTCCGATTCCCGTGATGCATTCATGTGTCGAAGTCTTGCACATCTGAAAAAAAATTATTCATTTTAATGACAAGAAATTAGTAAAACCTCTTTACAACTATTTCTACACAATTTTTATCATAAAAAAAATAGCAATTGTTTGATGAAAAAATTTAATAAAAACTTACTCCAATTCCAATTTCCTCTTAGACTCTTTTTCCTTGTCCAAATCCACGAGTAATTTGTCTCTTTCCACAGTGTCAATCGCTTTCAAATGTTTTACATATAAAATTCGAACGTCTTTCTTGACTGCTTTTGCATTACACTGTGGACATCTTTTTTCATTTCTAATCCATTTCTCAATACATGCTTTTCCATACGTATGTCCACATTTCAAACAAGTGATTCGGTGTTCTCCAGAATTTGTAAATGGTTCGTAGCAAATGAGACATGTCAATCCTTCATCATCATCTCCTGACCTCGTCGATTCATCTATTCAAATATTAAAGGTCAAGGTTAGTCTTAGAATTTCAGAAACACAAGTATCACCTTACCCCAATAAATTCCATTTATCAAGCCTGAAAACTCACTATCATTTATTTTAGTCCGCATTTAAGTTTTTAATTACAAATCAGAAAATTTAGTGGGGCTCTACATAAAAAAAATTCAACATTACCTAATTTTGTGGATGGCCCAGGAAGAGGTTCGTTTTTCAATTTAATTTTCGGCACGACCGCTGCTTCCGTTGGAGACCCAAAATTAGAGGAATGACTATTATTTGAATTTGAACTATCTCGAAACATTGAATTCCCAGGTAGATTAAGGTCAAGGCCTCGACGGGCAAGTGCTGCATTTTCAAGTAAAAGTCTGTCTAAAGCAGAAGGATAGTCACCCTCACTATCGCTATCGCTGCTATCATCCGAAGATTCCTCCTCCTCCACGTCTCCATCCACTGGCTCTACGTCTACGGGCTCCAATTCTGTCATGGAAAAAAGAAGAGAAAAACACATAATTGGCATTTGAGCTTAATGAAGGTACCCCTAGTAGGAGGAAGGTAACCTTCTACTTGGCGAATGGACTTACCTTCCATAACAATTGCATTCCTTCTAAGTAACCTGCGATGAACCCAATTCGTCGTTGTATCCGAATCTGCATCTGAACTTAGAGAACTTGAAGTGAAAGCTAAATCAGTAACTGTTGTCGGTGCATAGATAGGAGATAATGAGAAATCGGAGGACTCAGAATCCAGAGTCAGAGGACGAATTCGCCAACCTGGAACTGGAATATTTCTTGACGGTGACGACGAGGAGGCTGCAGCTGCGGCGGCTGACGCTGATCTTGTCGTTATTCTTGAACTATTGCTACTGCTGGATTGAACAGCTGCTGCAGGTTGGGAAGATGTGGGACCGACAGGTCTGCCTACTACTTCATTTGTTGAATTTGGTGGTGAATCAGGAATGGTCAAAATTCTTGGAACACGGACACGACAATCCCGTATAATTAATACTTCTGGGGATGGGGAATTTGAATTTGGGTTACTTAGTCGGAGTCTTCTTCTTGGTGGTTGTCCGCTCTCTGAATCACTGTCACTACTGCTTAGTAAATGATCTTGGAGGTTTGTCCGGATGATCCCTACTCGTGGCAGATTCTCATTCTCATTCTCATTCTCACTACTACTACTCTCAGTCGAGGAACTCATTTTCCTTCTGGGGATGATGAGTAATGAGAATAATATAGAAATCTAATGAATGAACACAGCGTTGAAGGTGGGTGAGCCTCAATTATCTGTGGATGGAAATAAAACAAAGGGATTGTTAAAATCATTCACAATCATATAAGTAACATAATTGTCAGAAAATTAGTTAAAACTAATTATAAAATGAGCAGGTCAAAACTAAACTAAACTAAAAAAAAGATACACAAAGGAAAATACGTTTAAAAATAAGATTTTGGAAGCCAAAATCCAAAACGAGCTTAATATCAGTAATTCGTTCATAATCTTGAAAAACAAGGATAAAGTCAAATATTCTTAGTAAAAAAAAATTAATTGGGGATTGTCGAAGCCATAGACTTCTTTGATAGGAATATCGTTAAAGAAGGAAAAAAATCTCACAAACTTCCAGTACAAAGCACAGAAATTCATTCCTTATATTCGTAAAAATAAATTCATGGGAAAAAAAAATAAAACTGCATTGCACATATTGTCTAGAAAATTCGATAAACGAGAAGGATACGATCCGATATCAAAATCCAAGATAATTTGACCATTTCCATCCATACTAGTTAGGGCAATGGTCAAATTATCTTGGCATAATCTACATCCATCCTCCGACATCCCAATCACCAATGCAGAAGAGAGAGTGGATATTATTTAATGTTTGTAAATCACTGTAAAATTGTATGTTTTTTTTTGGGAACTTTTTGAAATACTCGCCGTTTCATTCATGTGATTTTATTTTTTAAATACATTTCATCATTTTACATAATTATTTTGTTTTGGAAATTGAAATTGAACTAAACTTCAAAAAATAATCACTTAAGACACTGAGTTATATTCAGAAAAACAATACTCCGTCCCGTTTAGTCATTATGGTAGTTAACCAGGTGCATGCATGTGACGTTGTGATTCATTAGTGCCAGTCAGCAAATATTCTTTATCTTCGTCTTAGGATTAAGATAAATAAGATAAGATAAGACAATAAAAAATTTAAAAAATAAAATGACTATTACGAACCTGAGACAAGCCACAATGTTAATTTGTCTTTTCTTGAATTCGAGGGTTTTGGATGTCAAATTCTATCTTCAAAAACCAAAAATCGCCAGGTCAGGTCCAGACCACAAGCCAAGTCACAAGTGGTTCAGATCAGACCGTGGGCTGAGTCCTCCACAGTTGGGGACCAACAGCTTGGCAACAAATATTGATCAGTTGATTCTTCAGTGGCAATATTTTCAAAATTCAAATAATGATCGTTGGGATTTATCATGTTTAAACAAATCTAATCAAATCTGCATAATTCAATTATTCCCGCCTCGACCTTAGTAACACATGGGCGCAAATCTCTACATTCATCCGTGAGATGGCGCATAAGAAGGATTAGTTGGCCGAAGGGAAGATCCTGCGTTTCAAAATATTCAATCCACCAACTAACTTGACAACGCTTTCTTGATTACTGGGTAAGCTCGTACTGTCCAAGCAATCAAAATTAAATTTGTTATTTCAAAACTGGTGACACTACGCTACGCGGACTCTATTTCTCACGTGTCACCAAGTAATGACGTCAGCGTGTCAATGACGTCATGACTCATGACTAAGCATTACTTATGGCAGAACTATCAGGTTGCTATAGAAATCGCACTACTATTTGCGGGAAATCCTTTCTTTCGCAAAATCCTTCTTCACATTTTCTCTATGTACAGTATGAGCTTACCTAGTAATGAAGTTGTCAAATTTTGTCGAGTACTTTTCCAATTTATCAAAATCTTAGGTATTTTTGTTGTGCTATTATTTTTACTTAAAATTTTGGGAGAAATAATCGTTTATCTAAATCTAAATTTAAATTCATTTTACTTTTTTACTCTATTTTAATTAAAATGTTTTGATTCCAATTCCACGGTGGAATAATTAAGAATAAAATATGTTGTCAGCGGGCCGCGGAGTTAAAGTAAAAGTAAAGCCTGTTTTGGGCAAAGAAGACAAGTGTTGAAAGAACTGCGCTGCTTTCGTAAATAAATAAATCCGAAAGGGGACTTTTTTTTTCTTTTCCTTTTGAAGTGGCCAGTTTTATTTATTTGTTTGAGTTCGGTGGTAGGGCGGGAAGATGTGTAATAAAAGCTAATATTGTGTGAGAAAGACTAGAATACGAGATTAGAAGAAGAAGAGGAGAGGATGTATGACTTTGGGTTGGTTAAGTGACAGGGAAACAGACATTAAGATCAACCTAAACTTGTTAGCCCACTCTTTCACTTGTCAACACGGAGAAAACCAGTTTTTAATTCAAACAAATCTCACATGTGGTCTCAGTCTCACTATCAAAAACATCACATGAGTTCTCAAATCAAATCATGTCTTCCACTTTTCATTCATTCTCAATTTTTACAAAGATTCATTCATAAAAGTCCCGATTTTCAGGCATTCGTCGTCAAAATACGATCAAAATCACAGTTTGTCTGGTAAAGATCACTACGGCATAGTGGCATGAGTTTCCCCTCCTGTTTCAATGTACTGGGTTCAATTCCTCGGACTAGCATTGATTGCGCATGCATCAAGGAGGTTTTTACCACTGGGCCCGTCGATTTGACGAAGATGGCGGTAAGCCTGCTACAAATTCGAAAGATTCCGGTCATTCCAAATGTCATTCAAATCATAAGTCTCATATTTTTTCTTCAGCAGTCTCTCCTTACTGCTAGGGTGACGCTTCTCTATGTCGGATATGCTAATCTATTCTCCAATAAAAGCTGCCCTGATGTGCATTGAATGTCAATGGTTGTAATTTCTATAATTTCCAATTATTCTTATAACTCAGCTTCATTTTCTGTTATTTGTGATTCAAAATAAACTGTTATCAATATTCGGACATATGTTGGCATATTTCATGCGTGTAATTGTTAGATAAGAATTTTGTGGTGCTCGCAGTGAAGGGATAGAGAATAAATAAACTGTTGAGTCGCGGTCGCGGCGGATCCATTTACTTTTGTCATGTAATTACATTTATTGGGCGGATGAGACGGAAGAAGGATTAGACTTAAGGGGGAGTGTGATGGAAGTTTGTCATGCAAACTTAACCCTTCTCATTTTACAATTCTTTTCCTTCTTTGATCCCGAAAAATGATAAAGTTAAGTTTTACAAAGCATACGGTCATAAAAAAACTGTAAGTACAATTCTCACCATTTCAATTACAAAAATACAAGAAACCCTGCTAAGCCGTACATAGGAGATTCACATGGGGATTAGGTGTAATGGTTCGTTTATGGAATGGAGACCCATCCAAAATTATACTTTATGTGTATTTAATTAATTTAATTCAATCATATCTAGATAAACACAGAGTGCCGCGTTTAGGTTTCATCCATTCACCGTATTATTTTCAAAATGAGCTTCCGTTCAGTTGTCAGTTCAAATAAATGAGGTGGAATTACATCACTTTGCTACAATTTTTACCCTTAATTTTCATAGAGAGCCTTCAGAAAATTGTGTTAGTTTGATTTATTAGCGGATCCGGAAATTTGCATTGTTTAAAATTCACTCGTTCGGAAATTCTTGGTACATTTTTATGATTTCAGAATCAGATTTCAATTAAAAACCGCTTAATGGCTTTTATGCTGACATTCCTTTGTTTGCAAATAAAAATGTACTATTGTCCAGTCCTAGGTTCAATTCCTACTCTACCCACTTCTCATTAATAATCTTTACCTCTCTTTGTAATTCCAACTCCATGTCTAATTCCTGCAAGAATTAGATGAGATTCGTTCAGTTTGACACGGTTTTTGTGGTCACTTGTGTAATGCGTCGTAGAATAAAATAAAATGGTGTTAGTGGATGAAGAATGATGAGAAGTGAGGTTGATTGGGAGTAACGTCTTGTGATTTACGGTCCCAGTGTGACTCCATAAATTTATGTCAAGTAAGGTAAGGAGGAAGGATAAAAAAATATCCATCTTTTAACGGACTGTCATGTCATCCCTTCGATCAGCCCAGCGTTTAAAAATGTAAAATTTAAATGTAGTAATAGTATCGTAAAAAATTTGTCCTTATAAGAAAGTATATCGCGTCATGTCACTGCAGTACAGGGTGGTCGCAATCTTCTACAATTTGGGGTGCCTGAAATTATTTTCCCACATTGTGAGGTTTTTACTTTGGATAAGCAGGGGTTTTTCCCACTTTCGCTTTTATAAAGCAGTAAAATTACCCCAATCGGGCAGGAAAGTCGGGTACCACGACTACGAGGATGTCCAATGATGGTTAAAATACATTAGTTGTGGTCGTGGTGATAGTGCAGTAATGGATTAGTCAAATGAGGTGAATTCTAAACCTGCAGAACAGTGTTACGGCTTTCTCCCTCGTAGAAATTGACAATAAGGCATTGATTGGCTCAGAATGTGTGACTACAAGTGTGGAGAGTGCATGTTTATGAACCACCCTGTACAGAATTGTGGATACGACAGATTTAATTCTCTTTTATATGGCCGTATATTTGAAGAAAATTTGAATAAATAACACCGTGACTGTGACTGTGACTGTGACATAGCGACTAGACGAAGTGAAGCGGAGCAATATTATTGGGATCGTCTTGGCCTGACCGTCATGTGATTGCGATGTGGATCTTTTAGAAAATATCCGAGTGAAATGAAGTTGAAGGAGATTCATGACGAGAAGCCTTTAAGACGCCCATACAGAGGAAGAGGACTGACACAGAAGATCGTGATCTTCTTCTATTTCCATGGCACATCCATATATAAACCAAGCCCCTTCCTGATCACCGAAGATTGGTAAAACCACAGGAGCAGAGGGAAATCGTGCCAAAGTTTTATGCACATGACCAAATCAACTCAAACCATCTCTCAGGATCTGTCCGAGCCACCAAGACATTTTTTATGAACGGAACGACCGTGTCAACTCCCAATCAGATTCAACAATTTCAACATCTTTCCGCTCAAACGATTCTTCAATGTAGAATGTGGTCATTGCGCGAGCGCAGTGCAGTGAATTGAGTGTCAAGCGTATTCCATGAGGTCTAGGGTTCAATTCCTGGTCGGCTGAGTTCCCAATTTCTTGTATGGGTATTCGGTACTTGGTCCTCTGAGATCTTGGTTTAATTATTTGGGTGGGTGCGGCCTCTAGAGTGTCTAGAGTGACTTTTATTGAGAAGAGTCACCAATTGGTTGACGATTTTACACTCCGGACGTTAAAAATGTCAATTACTGAGAATTTTGCTAATTCCGTTCCGACATTTTCAATTTTTTTTTCTGTGATGTCGACGATTACTTCCGTAAGATTATTAGGTATTATTATGCAAGATGTGAGTGACTGAATGGAGTTCTTAGAAAGACAAGAGTTAAGAGAGCATGACAAGAATGGAGCAGATTTGATACACTCGGACCTAATTACAATCATTCATTCATTTAGATTATACTCGGACGTAAGGTACAAAGTAAAAGGATATCAAATGTGATGTATCATAGGAATCATTAGTAAATAATATGAAAGTGATTCTTGATTTTTTCTTGACGGACAACACACGGTACGGTTGAAATGAAGTACGAACGAATCCGATACGGCACGCCATGCCACAACCACAAGGGCCAAGCCAATGAAGTGACACAGCAAAATTCGTCGTCCCAAAAATGCTCCTCAAGTTCCGTCATCGTTCTGGTAACAATGCAATGCAGTCCAGGAATTTCGAGATTTTCCGACCTAACAGCGTATTCTTGTAACTGTGATCAATGTCCGACTTATTAAAGAATAAATACTTATATAATTTCGAAGGATTTTGCTGAAAATTAATCGATTTTTCAATTTAGTCGTAAGCGCCGATCCGCTCTATAATATTTTTTGAAGGATTTTGGTGCAAATTACTCAATTTTGATATTCAATCGTCAGCGCCGATGCGCTCAACGGTAGTCTTCCAAGGATTTTGCTGAATATTACTTGATTTTGCTGAATATTACTCGATTTTGCTGAATATTACTCGATTTTACTAAATATTACTCGATTTTTCAATTCAGTCGTCAGCGCCGATGCGCTCATTTGTAATCTTCGAAAGCTTTTATTGGAAATTAATCCATTTCTCAATTCAGTCGTCAGCGCCGATGCGCTCATTGGTATTTCCCGAAGGATTTTGCTGAAAATTACTCGATTTCTTATTTCAGTCGTCAGCGTCGATGCTCTCAATGATATTTTACGAGAGGTAGCTCTTGATCTAGTGAATTCGCCCTAAAATTCCTAGGAAATATAATTTGCACAATTGTCTTCGACTTCACCAATCCTGCTGTGTGTCAACTGTAATGACACATCCTTTAAAAAACCGGAAATGTAGATGCCTATCCGAGTTTGAATTCCTTGGGTCATGTTTTGCGTATTTGACATCCAAATTTGTGCCGATTTTTCAAAATTGTTATTATTTTGTAATGTCGGCGCAAGATGAGATACTCTCGTGTATATGTAATATGGTTTGGAAAATACTTTACTGTAGAAACAGATTAGGAATGGACTTGAAGAAGGTAGGAAAAGATTTGAGGGTTTGAGCCTTGTAAATTTTGATGGGATGAAGGATGAGTTCATCAAGAATCTTGACAATCTGTCCCCCACGTCCATCCACGGATCTCATCCATAATAATAAATGATCTCCGACGGTTAGAATAATATTATCCTTCCTTACCATACACTCAGGCACTCAAGGATACCTTTTTTTTCATACTCCGCCGACTCGCCGTGCCGTACACAAAACGATTCCGATAATACAAAGTCATAATCATCAATTTTAAAAATCAAAATATATAACGGTTCGTGCCATCCGGTAGCTATTCAGGTCATCCATGCAATAAAGAAATATTAGGTACGCCCATACTGTCCAAAAAGCGCGAAAATGTCGTAACTGGTGACACGGGTCAAATTTAAGCGTCATATCATCAGTTTTGAAATAACTCGATTTTTTTGTAGACCTTAAGGTCAAAATTGTACACTTGATGGCTGAAATCTATGTCGACGTCAGGTTTTTAGTGAGTGCGAATTTGTATAAAATTCCACTTAAAAGCCTGGCAATAAAATATCCGGAATTCTATAAATATTCAAATGGTTGAGTGACAATGACAATGTAGAAAAAGTTGGAATACGGTTTGGTGACGGTAATCACGGTTCCACATGTCATGTCCACAAACCATGACTACTCAATAAATTAAAACTTGTGATTAGAGTATGAGTGAATGCAGATACTTACGAACTGCATTGCATTGCATTAATTTTAATTTGCAATTAGTATTTATTGAATATATAAAATTGGCAAAGTCGTGTGTGCTTATTTACATTCACTTTACCTCCTCCTGTGAGGATAAGGACACCAATGCAGTGTTCAGTGTATGACATACGTGTGTACACTCTACACGTACAGATTTTTATAAATTCTGCACGCAAATTGATCAAATCTACGGTCAACAAAAAAGTCTGGGACTTGGTCTGCACATCCCAGGATCAATTAAAATTAAAGTTAACTTATAGCCAAGCACGACACGACACGACATGACACGACGTAGAATCAATCTCATTAGCATTTCAAATCCCAGCCACTAAGCTCCGGTTGTCAATAATTTGTTTTTCGAATGAAATGTGGCTTAAGTAAATGAAAATCGAGAATCGTCCGAGTTCTGTCAATCAAACCCAAGTCGAACCAAACGTTTTCTAGTTCCGACGATCAAACCCGAGTCAAACCGAACGTTTTCTAGTCCCGACGATCGAATCCGAGTCAAACCGAACGTCTACACGTACGTCGATGAAATCCTAATCAACGTGAACATTTCCGAGATCTCCCGATCATATCCAAATCAAACCGAACGTTTCCGAACTCTACCGATCAAATCTCTTGAAGTCGAACGCTTCCGAGATCCGTCTCTCAAATCCGATTTTAATTTCTAATCGACATTTTCCACGTTATGTCTATCAATTCGAGTCAAACCAAACATTGCCGAGTTCATTCGATCAAACCCGACCCTTTCCGAGTTCCGCCGATCAATTCCGACCCTTCCCGAGTTCCGCCGATCATAGAAAAGTCATCTATTAAACGTTTGTGTTCCTAAACTTTACTGGTTCGGTGAGCTAAATTAGTACGCCCAGTAGTTGGTTGGCTTCCTAAGTTTGCGTTTGAGTTGAATATTTATTATTAATCCGGACTCCTGTTCTCTTCTCATCTGTAATCTGCATTTGCATGAATTTGATTTGTATGGCCGGGATTTGTGTGGTCTTCAATTCTATAGATTCCTTATGATGAGAGTACATGGATGGTCGGACGGAGGTGGCTCTGTGTCATGTTAAAAGTTGAATATGGGCAGACTTGACTTGTGTTTGTTTTGTGAGTAGTCGTGAGGTAATATGATTATTTTCTTGTCGTTGGTTTAGTTGTTTCGTCGTAAGAGATTGGATGAAGTGAGAGGAGGCAGGAAGGAAGAATTTTTTAGTGAACAACTTTTGAGATCTCCTACGGCTTTAAAGCCGCTACTTCAGTTTTGCCACACCTTTCAACTTTTTCTCATTACTACTTACTTCAGCTCCGCTGGAAACGACATGCTTTTCAACTCAACCAAAAATTGACCCACCCTTACTAGTAAATCGACAAGGAAACCATTTCACCAACATTGGGGTCAAGCCAAATTTTTAAATTCATTATATTTGTACGAAACTCTCAAACATCCAAATTTTAAAAAGAGCATGGCCGAATGATCGCCCGTGCGAATCTCCCCAAATTTGGTATACGGATAGGTATCGATGTGCTGAACAATGCTTGCGAAGGATTCATGGCGAAAAATACTTGGGGTGACCTCCAGGGGTCACCATAGAATGTAAATGTTAGATAGGAATTAGAAACCCTTGAAGCAACAAGACCTCAGTTGTCGAGGCTTTGAAAGGGTTTCTAATTCCTACCTAACATTTTTCGTCCAGGATCGGTTGACTTTCCATTTGGCCTATAGAAGGTACCCCTAGTAGTAAGGGAAAAATAGAATGATATAAAACCTATTTAAAGCAACCAATGGTGTTCACATACAAGAGAGTTCCCTTGTTATATGAGAACTTATACTTTAACTTGGCGTAATTTATTTTTGATCTGACTATCAGCGATCTGAGCGCGAGCGCAGCGCTCAGGAAAGAACAGTAGAGCACTGCACTGTGCACTAGAATTTTCTTTGCCCGCTCGTAACCCTTCAGTTCACTTAATTAGAATAAATCCAAACGTTCACGACTATAATTAAATCAGATTTGGTCTATGGTCGGTAGTCGGTATAAAATCTTCTGGAATATTTCGACATTATAATTAATTTTTCAATGGGAAAATCATAAGTCGTAGAGTAACAACTTTTGTGAAGGTTCTACCCCGAAAACACTAACCGTTCGGTCACTAGAAATGCAGAAACAATTTGCATTGCATTTTGTGAGGTCAGGAACCCGTGACGCTTTCATGACGTGTGGTTCTAACGTTCAAATGGCTCTCTTCGGGCTAGAACCTTTAAAATAGTTGTTCGCTACGACATATCAAGAACTTGGCCTAATCCACCTGACCATTTTTCGTAGGAAGGACTGCGCAGTGCAGTGTTCATTAGAGTAGCTAGATTAATTTTTATCCATTTGACATTTTGATAGATTAATTTCGATTCCTTATAAAGTATGATTGCAATTTGAATCCAGTCCCAGTCGCACCTTTAAATTTTAAATTGACAAATTCAAAATCATTAGTAATCGATCGCAAGCTTTGACTTCTGGCTCATCAAGCAAATCAGAAATGACCTTGGAATAAATTAAGTTTAAATCCATCATCTTTGATTGACTGACTTCGCTTAATGCTCAGTTCTCAGTCCTCAAGGTTTAAGCGTTTTTGCTTTCAATTCCGACTTCAGAGAATTAAATGGCATCATTATCAATCCGCAATTATCCAATTCATTACTAAACATCCATGATTGCTTAAATTTACAGGGTGGTTCAGAAATTGTAAGCCCATTGACATAGACAACGCATGTTTTGAACGAACTGATGAGATGAGATTTTATTATTCATATTTATTATGCAATGTATGATGGACTGGTATTAAGACCAGAGGTTGTTGATGGATGGATTCACCCAATTAATTATTGACTAATTGTTCTCTATTATGATGAGGGAAGGGTCTTCATCTTGATTGCACCATTCATCCCTTGATTGAGTCCACGGCACGGCTAACTAATCAAAACAAAATCTTTGCCTTACCTTCAAAATAACCCTCTGTATAATTTTCTACCAAGGGGTATCCTTAAAATACAACGCTTCAAAAATTAATTTAATATTTTCGATTTATTTTTTAAAATGTTTTATTGCTCTGAACAGTACTTTCGAAAGAAATTGGGTCTTGTCCGTGTTGGTGTTGGTTTGAGAACTTTAATTTTTTTTAAAACTTGGTTAATGATACATTGAGACTGGCACGGGAGCGCGGGAAAGGAAATGCGTTGTTGGTCGGTTTTTAATATTTGCCTTCATTACACTACTAGTTCAGTGTTAAATGAGATGATACAGTTTGATTAGCGGAAGAACACTCTACGGTTGCATGGGAAGGGATTCTCAATTTTTTCTTATTTTCTACGACTGCAGTACTGCATACTGCATACTGGTCGGCCGCTAACGGTGGAATATCCGACAACACGCAGTCAGTTGAAAAAAAATTCGCTCAAATGAACGTGCCATTCTCACAATCCAAAACTTGCGAATTTGCAAAAGTAGCGGAGCGTTCTGGTCAATGTAGGATTCTGAGGCGCCTGTCTTATTTCTGCGTCACATTTCACATTGACCTCCGGAGGTTATTTCCTATTTAATTGAAAAAAAAATCAAAGTTTAAGAGAAATCATGTGAAACAAGTCGGATTCTTTATTTATTATTCGCAAAAATTCCTAACTCAATTCAGACAAGGCAACCAGGGCATATTTTCTTCGAATCCCGGGTCAATTCCCGGTCGGTCGACTACCAAATTCCTTGTACGTCCTTTTGTATGCATTTTAATTTTTTTCTGGTCTTTCAAGGCAAATAATTTACAAATAAACAGAAAATGCCCTAATAAGTTGAATGCTTTATTGCGGTTTTGTCCAAGTATATTGAATAGTAGCAAATTCATCATTTGCATAATAAAATGGCACATGTTAAACAATTGTGCTAAAAACGAAAATTTGACCCCAACAATTCATCAAATTTTGACTGGAGAATACAGAGGCCTAAGTTGGGTTTAAATTTAAAAATGTAAACAGAAGCCGGAAACCACAAAAAACAAAACATCTCGACAAAGTTTTCTTTCTAGGTAAGCTCATACTGTCAAACGAATGAAAATCGATTTTTTTTATTTCAAAACTGGAATCGGATCGAACTACTTTCTGTTGGACTTAAATTTTGCAAAATCCTCCTCCAAATTATTTTTGTTTGGCAGTATGAGCTTACCTAGTATGGAAGTTGTCAGGTAATTTTGTATTGGATAATAATAGTAATCGATTGATTTTGAACAATGGATAAAGAGAAACCTTTTTCTGAATTGTCCACGTGGATTGCAAATATTGCAATTTGCACATCCAGAAATGCACTTTGGATTGACAGATGTCTTTCAAGCCAATTATGTAAATGTAAATGACTTTAACACCCTCGCTGGCCAAAAATAGAACGAACACAACAATGACGGTGACAGTTTGAAAATTTAAATAAAAATTTTAATGATTTATTACACATACGTAATTGTAATTGTAATAATATGAATGAATGTATGTCGTAGTCCATCGTAATATGTATAACAATACGATTGTATGTCGTAGTGTGTTATTATATGTATTTACGTAATAACAATATGATTATATGTCGGAGTTTAATGCTATATGCTAAAATGTTAACATTGTTGACTTTCGTAAACTAATCGTAATTAAGGTAATGACGGAAGTAATAATTACACTTACGACTTTATTTAGTGCGGTGAGTAATTACTGCACATATATTTACATAAAATATAGATAGTTAATAAATTTAATATAACTATAAGGAATTCTCATATAATATACGGAATTCGCAAATAATAAGTCGTTTTCATACCAAACATGCATAGGGTGGCCCATAACTATTTTTAATCAAAAGTAAATCTTCTGAGATCGTACTCTATTGAAGTGGAAAAAAAGTTATGAACCACCCTGTTTAACTTGAAACGAAATAATTGAATATTTACAAGCACGCGAGCGATTTCCCAGATTCGTACATATTTTTTTGTATTTTTTTTTAAATTTTACTTGATTAAAAAAATGTTAATTTAATTACATTAATTACAGCACTTAAAATTGAATTAATTAGGTATTAATTAAGCGGAAATGATGAGAAGACAGAAAGACGGATGTAAAATGTAAATGTAAGGGAAATCTAGGAAACTGAAACTTGAAATAATATTTCCGACGAGGGAAGCTCTCACGATGTCACATAAATCAAACGTCACTACAAGATGGACAATGGAAGACCCCCTTTGCGATGATAATTATTATTTGCAGGAAACGGATTTCAATAAATATTTGTCATTTTTAAAATTAATTAGGTGATTAAAGGAATTATTGTCTTGTTGATAAATAATAATGTGTATGTTTAATGCGGATACAAGGATAATAACTGTAAATAAACTCATAAAATAACTGGATATGCATTCTTTGTTGAAATTTATAGGATTCTCACAACTCGTATCATAAATAAAGGAATTCTTTGACCTCTGACATGAAGAGATTCTTTACAGGTGATATAAATTAACTGTAATTACCTAAAGTTCAGTAAGGTTTAAAATTAATGTACTAAATTCTGGAACAAATTAACTCTGAAAATTTTGTAAAATATTCAAAAATTCAAATTTATGTAACGACTAATTTTAAATATAGCAGTCCTAATTAAAAATACTAATTACCCGTGAAATGAATGGAATGAAAATTACCAAATTCTACAAAGATGCGAAGAAATATGTATAATAATAAAATATTTTAAATTCACCCAATCCCCATTACCAACATAACATAGCATTCAAAATAATTAACTAATTTTACAGATATTCAAAATACTCGTAGCAGTTCCTGGAATGGAGGTAATTTTTCGGTCACGTCATGTCACAATAAAATTTTCAAATTCGGGAATGTTTTTTGTACAACCGTTCACAAATCCTTTGGACTTCACAAGGAATCTTTCATGTCAATCTCGTAGCACCACATTTAAAATTCACCATACTCACTCATTAGTAATATATTAAAACCGTTAAAGCTATTCGTCGTATTGTCGTGGACTAAAATCCGGTTCGAAGGACCACAATTAGACTCAAGGGACCGCAATCCGGTTCGAAGGACCACAATTGAACTCAAGGGGCCATAATCCGGTTCGAAAGACCACAATTGTACTCAAGGGACCATAATCCGGTTCGAGGAACCACAATTGGACTCAAGGGACCATAATCCAGTCTGGAGGGTAACAATCCGGTTCGAAGGACCACAATTGGACTCAAGTGGCCATAATCCGTACCAAAGTTACTTAATTCGACACTAGGGACCATAATTCATACCAAAGTATCTTAATCCGACTTTAGGGACCACAATTCAGTACAAAAGACCAAAATCCGGCAGGATTCGGTACAGAGGACCATAGAACACTTTCACTTCTTAGAGGCCACCATTGCAAGCCTCCGAGAGAGCTTTATAGATGAGACTAGACGACGAGTTATTATTATTCGACGTTGTGGATTGATCATTGTACTCATTGCTCAGAGTTAAACTACTCGTCGTACTATTTGAATTTTGATTATTACTCCCCGGGCTATGACGTTCATAAGAAATGAGGTCTTGTTCCTCCATTTTGATTCCGTAGTGATAGAATGAGTTATGATTTGCATCCAAACCTCCGTAGGAACTGGTCGGTGGTCCATACTGATCAAAATGGTGGTGTGGATGATGTGGATGGTCCGGATGCGTATGCGCATGTGTATGGGCATGCGTATGCGCATAACCAGCACCGCCGCCATTTTCAATGGCATACGTCACTCTATCCGAATCCTCTTGAGACAACCAGGGGGCTGGTGACCCTGGGACATAGACAGGTGAATCATACCCATTATTATAAGTCAAATGATGGGCTGAGAGTGGAGAATGGTGTGAGGCGGACATTTCAAAATAGTCTTGTAATGCCTGGTGTTGTTGCTGTTGTTGGTGTTGTTGCTGGAGTTGTTGTTGCTGTTGTTGTTGCTGCTGTTGTTGTTGCTGTCGGTGGTAATGATGTTGTACGTAAATCGAGTCATGGTGATTGTTATTAGTCGGCGGTTGTTGTTGGGAGGTAAATTGGGCAAATGGGGGCGTCGCTCGGTGGTAAGTCTTGTTGCCAAATTTTGTGATCAATTGCATGACCGGACTTCCCTTACTATTTTGGCAACGTTGTTGATCAGCTTCGGAGGATGATGTTGAGGTCAGGCCTTCGCGGTCAGAATTCTCTAGCGGTGACATTTCTGGTGTTGGAAGGTTGACGTTCACTTGTTGCTCCATTCCTTGTTGGGTTTGTTGTTGACTGTGACTCTGGTTTTGACCACCTTGTCCGTGGTGGTCCACTGGAGATTCAACCATTGAGTGAGACTGGTGAACCGTTCCACCGCCTGGTCCTAAAAAAATAAGAATAATTATTTTAAATATTGTCCAAAATAGGTCAGCGGTCACCGAATATTTCTCCTATTTCTCTAATGTACGCAATATTCTGAAACTCACGCGACAACGGTCAGTTATAAAATTTCTATTGGCGAAATAGCTGAGTAGCAAACGCGTCCCATTCAAAATGAAAGGTCCAGAGTTCGATACCAGGCACTGTAATAATTTCTAGTGAGTATAATTAATTTGAAGTGTCTGATTCTAGTAAAATTGTGTAAATTGAATTAGATTTCCTGCAAAAATTGTGAGGTGTGCTGGTTGAGCAGCTTAGTGAGAAGGTGCGACATGCAAAACAAAGGTCCAGTCCAGGGTTCGATGCTCGATATGAGAAATTGTTTGATATTTTTTGACTAGGTCAATTATTTTCGAAATAGGGCACTGTAGTGCAAAAATCAGTTTTTAGACATCGAATATCAGAATTACGACACTAGATTTGACACCAAATGAAATAATTATGACGAATCATCCTAACATCGGTAAAGTGTCTTGTACAAATTTGCCCCACCCAATCAAACCTGTCGATTGTCGAATAGATCTGAATCTAAACCAAACTCGGAATCCAAACTAATTTAAAAATTGCAAAGTCATCATTTAATGTTTTACAATTAGGCAGACGTTGGCTGGTAGACGAGTCATCTTAAATGAATTGGGCAAACAGATTGATGGCGACATACTCTTCCACCTGCCGTTCAATTACATGGTGTTTCATAATTCAAACTCACAATGTGTATATTTGGCCCTAGAAGTTAAACCGTTAACTTTTCGGGGTGAAACCTTCACAAAAGTTGTTCAGGTTACAGCATAGTATAAAAAATACAGCCAGATCCAACAGCCTACTTTTTGTCGTAAGTTCTATGTGGTGTCATTTTTCTGAACCACCCTGTATTTGGATAATGGGACTATTTAACTTTTGTTCGAAGGTGTCATCGCTCACATTAACATTGATGGGTGCCATAAGAAATGTGCTGAGTGGGTTGGGCGTGTATTTGTCAATAGTGGTTAGTGACTAGCACATAGAAAATAAGAGTCCAATAAATCTCATCAACTATCCGCGTGTCATTGTTTCTTTCCTAAGAGCCACTCATACCTTGATTTACAATACAGTCTGAAGTGTGACCACTTGGATTTCATTATTGACATTCTCACAAGACAAACTGCCATGCCGCAAGGTTCAAACACATCAAATGTTTACTTTAACACCGGAACACCAGCCAGGCGTCATTTCCAATTAAGTTAAAATCTAGCATAATTAGTTCTGGCGCCGTCAGCAGCAGCCTCTTATCATTTCGTTAGGTAAATCCGTCATTTATGAACGGTCCCCCAATTTGTTTTTTAAAAGGAAGCCTTACCATTTGGAATGGTGACCCTGCGGAATTCCTTGACAGGGTGTTCTGGATCTGGACTGGCATTGGGTGAAGCATCTGGAGTATGATACCCGGAGAAAGGTCCAACGGTCCCACCCCCATTCGTATTGTAATGATGTTCTGGAGTGTGTAGTGGGGGGAGTAAGATTTCATTCGGACGACGGCCCCCTCTCTTTGTTTGCTTACGTCTTCGTGGTCTGTACTTATAATTTGGATGTGCTTGCATGTGAAGCACTCTCAAACGTTCTGCTTCCTCCACGAATGGTCTTCGGTCATTCGGCGTCAAACTACGCCATTTTTTACCTGCAAAGAAAGAAATTATAAATTAGAGTAAATTTCATTGTTTGGTAGGGTAAGGAAGGCTAATTCGCCCCTTTTGGTACGACTAACATTTTTTTCGGATATACAAGAAATGAACGAAAAATTAGAACAATTTTTAGAAATTCCGAATTTTTTCAACTGAATTTCTAAAAATGTGCCGCGTATATGTAAATGTGGATATGTTTGTGTATGAGGAAGGAAGGAATGGTTCATTAATCACAGAGGGCAGGTAATTGTCCAGATAATGCCATACCGTCAGGGTGTCAATCAGAGAGATGAGATCATTACTCTACTCACATACCTTCGCCAACCCTCAGGCAATTCTTACACAACGAACCAACGGACGGACGAACGCTATTCTTAAATATCTCTTCATATCCTAATCCTTACTCGTGTATTGTTGCGAAATACCGACCAGACGAAACTTCAACCCTCTTAATTAATCTACGTCAGGAATTTTATTGCAAAACATTTGAAAAGTACACGTAATAAACACAGAACACCAATTAAATTTTGAATTTCTTAACGACTTTCGAATTTTTTGTAGGAATTCGGATTTTGTCACCGGATTTGAAATATGGAGTAGAATTTATAATTCTTGATAACGTTTGTGATTGATAACCAGTGTCCTAATTCTGGAAATTCGCGCAGAATTGGGAATTTATCATAGAATGTAGAATTTGCAATAGGATTAGGAATTTGCAACCAAGTTTGCCCCGAAAACATGGAATTTACCGTAGAATTAGGAATTTGTAACAAAGTTTGGTTTGAAAGTACGGAATTTACCGTAGAATTAGAAATTTGCTACAATGTTTGGCGTGAAAGTACGGAATTTACGGTATAATTAGGAATTTGCAACAAAGTTTGGCACGAATATATGGAATTTACCGTAGAATTAGGAGTTTGCCACAATGTTTGGTTTGAGAGTACGGAATTTTTACCCTAGGATCAGAAATTTGCAACAAAGTTTGGCATGAATATATGGAATTTACCCTAGAATTAGGAGTTTGCCACAATGTTTGGTTTGAGAGTACGGAATTTACCCTAGAATTAGGAATTTGCAACAAAGTTTGGCATGAAAACATGGAATTTACCGTAGAATTAGGAATTTGTAACAAAGTTTGGTTTGAGAGTACGGAATTTACCGTAGAATTAGGAATTTGCAACAACGTTTGGCAAGAAAACATGGAATTTACAGTAGAATTAGGAATTTGCAACAACGTAAAACGTTCGGCATGAATATTATGGATTTTGCAATAAAGTTTACAAAAAACCGTGGAAAATTCAAACTCACAGAATCCGAACGCCCTGAAGGACAATCCACTAATTAACTTATTAAAACATGGTTTTTGATTAACTTGTCGTGGTTTTAAAACCGTAGAATCCGCTCAGTCTCAGTTTAATCCCATTATAATTATAATTATCCGACTTGCCAAGATTACAGCATGGCACGCAAATACCGCATATCTAATTAGAATTGGGTTGTATAGAAATTACATAAAATTACTGTATGGTCTGAAATGAGTTCCACTCCACATCAGATTATCACTCTATTTGCATTTTGTTAGCTCCCTCTCTAGTTTCCTATTGTTTAATTCCTTTTCATTCTTTTTCCGCCCTCCTCCTGTCATTATCTCCACGTTCACCGCCAGTCATTACATCAACACTACAAGTATATCGGTTAATCACTCACGCGATATTTTTATATTGCTATTCAACTATTTTCCTACTACTAGGGCTACCTTCCATACATAAAACCTATTCTCTACACAAAATTTCATTTAATATGCTCATTATGAAACTTTATCCACTTTTTGATGCGAATTTCCGTTAGATGCCACCAAAGCGTTTCGAAATTGTCAACGTAGGGTAAGGTGTCCTAACACGCCTCTACATGATCAGATGACCCTGAAACCACGCCCACAAATGGGGGATGGGGCAAATTGAAACAATTGCATAAAAATAACTACCTCGCACTATAATACAAGTTTTTTCCTACACGCGCGGAATATTTTAATTGCTACACAGATTTCTAATTTGTTTTCTTATCGGAGAAGGAATAACAGACTTTATTGTTTGCTTTCTAATTTGTTATAGATTAATCTTAGAAATTAATTGACTTGACGTCGTACGGTGTATTTCCATGAGCCAAGTCAAAAATTGAGACAAATTTTTAATTGCCAGCCAGCGCAATGAAAATGAAATGCACCCATCAGTTTATTATGACCGAGTTATTTTTATAACCCTAACACGTTACTGGACTGACGTCGTTGCTAAATGAGACATGATATCTCAATCAAAAATATGCAATGTGAATGTGAATTTGGCCTTTAGCAATTTTATGACTTTTGATGAGATAATTTTTTTACCCGTGCCATTATTGCCATTGCCGTCAGTCAAATTCCGTAATTAATGTTAAAATACATCACTCGCCAGTCACGTGACAAAAAATATTGTAACAGATTACAAATTTAGTAACTTAATAGGTGACCCGTGCTCATTAATTGGTCTTCAAAAATTCTAAAGAAATTAACACTCATTGATTGTCTTATATTCTAGACATCACAGTACATATACATTGTACTTAAATTCTTGTACTAATTTGATAGAGGTCAGCTATTTGTATACTATATGTTAATTTTAATTTGTATATGTATAAATAGATTTCTATATATACATACCTGTTAATCCTGTAAAAGAAGAAAAATGGTTATTAGCTGGACTGACACTGAACTGAATTCCAAAATGAAAACATAAGCCGCACCCGTACCCCCAACATGACGCTCCCATTTATTCCGCCGTCAGATTTGAATGACTGTAATTTGTTATCATTTGAACCCGAAGTGGAAGTAGAAATGTTTAAAGAAAATAGAATAAAGGTGTGAAATGTGCTTCAGGTTCACCACAGGGACTTTTTTGGGGTACTCGTGTGGGCTTTTCCTCTTCCACAACCCATTCCGTCTCAGATCCGGCCGGCCAACTCTTTTCTTCAACTAAAATCTTACGAGGGACTGTTTTCGGGTGTAAATCACACCTTCCTTCCACAATCCTTACCCCAAATATAGTAGGTTGTTAGATTTGGCTGGATTTTCGATATTATCATGTTGTAACCCATCACCCACCGAACAACTTATGTGAAGGTTCTACCCCGACAATAAGTCCAACTATACTACGACTGTACGGTGTTTCTCCAAGACTTAATCTAAAAATTTGACACCCGAAAAGTATTCCTCGTAAGAAGAAGGTCGAATTGAAGTTGAAGCCATTCATTTCGTTTCTATCTTTTGAAGATTTGACGAGGTGCCCCGTAATCATAATTACAGATATGGTCTTTTACTTTTACTTTAACATCACCGCCGACGCCTTAACACTCCAGTGCAGCGTTGCAATCGAAATTACATAATGGTACTACTGTGCTAAGCCCAAATCCCTTGACAGGTCCTTTAAGGGTCCTAATGATGAACCCTCGTCCCTGCTGGTACAATTTTCCGAATCCTTTTTCTTATTAATCTTGTCGTGCGGTATTTGAACAGAAGAAAACCGACGGGAGTAATTCCTTTGCTCGAATTTTCTAATTCACCTCCCTCCTGCATTGACCTTTGACCCCATGCATATTAATTTCGGAAGGATTACAGAAACTAATTAAGGCTTCGGTAAACGTATAGGCGTAGGTGTGGATCTACGAATAGATATATGTCACAGGCGATCCCAAAATCAGGGAAAGCCCGAAATTATACCGAAATCTCAAAAATTCCGACAAACGCACTTACCCCTAATGGCGGTATGTCAATTCTAGGTTAGGTTAGGTTAGGGTTTGATTGTCTGATAATCCAGACACATCATTAATTTAAATTGGACTATATTTTCTCGCGGTAGTCTCAGACATGGACGTATACATAGTTAGATTTGAGATTTTACCTATTCTCTGTAACATATACAAATGCAACCTCTAATTATGTGGTAATGAGGGCAATTCCCAAACAGATAGACCATTTTTGGTCCACTATGACTACGAATTGGAATTTCGTCACCTTCTGGTCTACTGCGACTGCTACTGCACTAATTAGACAATTTTTATTGATATGGATTTGAATATGTACATGAAGACTACGAATACGAATACCGACCATGCATGCAGAATTCACATGCATTCATTTTTGTATGTAAACGGAACGACGTATGGATAATTTTTTTTCTTTTTGTAAATTTTTGCTGATCATACAAAATACAAACACAAAGTTCATTCGTTTGAACGAACCTCAAGTGGATCTCTATTTAGGAGTTCGTTTACGTGCGTACGTTTTACGTTACGAAGCACGGGACAAACACAATGCGGATAACAATGAACCGTGACTGTGCAAATAGTCCAAAGATAACTCTTTTTTCTGCACCAGCACCAGAGCTAGAACCAGAGATCAATGTGTATGTGATTGTGGTTCTTTTTTTGTAGATATTTAAAATCAAAGCTAATATTTACAATTGAACACGTGCCGATGGCATGGGCCAAGCCAAGATTAGACCAGACAGACGGTCAAAAGGATTCATGGGAAAAATTCAAGTGGACTGCCAATTCAAACGAATACCCTTACATATACACAAAATGGACGAATAAAATAATTTGACGGCTTTTCTACCAGGTGAGCTCACACTACTCGAAGAAAAAAAAATGGAGGATTTTGCAAAATTTTAGTCCCGTTGAATTGATTCCGATTCCTGTGGCAAATTGAAAGTTTTGCCCATACCAGTAAATGCCTAGTCATGACGTCATAATTGGTTACACGGGAGAGATCGGGTCTCCATAAGCGTAGCGTCACCAGTTTGAAAATAACTGACTGGATTCGTAGATAGAAATTCTGTTGTAGTGAAATTTTTATATTAGGAGAGATGTAATTGCGTGCAGAATGACTGACAAGTGACTAAACTTGAGGAAGGGCTCAGTGGCTCAGGGAATTTTGAGATAATGATCATTTTTCCATTTTTTTTTCAAGGAGTTCTAAACAATTAAAGTAATTATGGAACGTGACGTGTTGATTTGTGGAAGAAAGGAATGAATACTAGCTAACTCTCTGCAGTGCGCAGTGGCGAAATTATTATTAAGGCTGCGCGCGGCTGAAAAATAATTGTCGAGATAGCTTTCAATAAGAAACGAATAATTTTGGAAATACGATATCTGATTACTTTTGGGGCAACCCTAATATCTGAAATGTAGAAGGGGAGTTTCAGAAAAAATGAGAATTTATTTTTAACAAACGATATTTAAAAAAGTTTGCCAAAAGTATATTTCTGTTAAAATTCTGGTATATTTTGAGTACCCCGTCCACCTGTACTTGATTTTGCTTGTTGATTTGCTATTTTATCATTCCATCATTGTTTTGGCCAGTGCAGTGTGCCATAATGAAATTGACTCATCAATATTTAAGTCAGCTGTGCCCTCAACACATTCCATTGTTTTGTTTGTACTCTTAATCCAGTACGCTGAAGTGAAACAATGGAATCTGAACTACTACTACTATTACGCTAATCCAAACAAACTCCACTAATTGGTTTCTGCCCACCCACCCATTGTTTAAAAATAGTTGTGGTAGTTGTACTGGTCTTGTACCTCAGGTGACCGTTACGTTTTGCTACAATATAGAATATGCACTTATATTGCAATGTGTTGGCGTACGTACGCACACGCACGCGAATAAGGACCTGTGCTGTGCCCTTCTACAACTAAAAATAATTGTTTTCGTAGTCACAAAGTGTACAAAAGTAACAATCAATAAAAAATAAACAAAAACCTGAAGATAAATTGAAATCCAATCTGTACTTTTAGTGTTATGTAAAGTGCACATTGTCCCACTCGAAAATAAAAATGTGGAAGTTATTTATTTTGCAATGTTTGTTTGTCTGAATTGTTTTCGGACACACACTCGCACTATGTCCGAGTAAACAAGAGAAGATCTCTGAATGTTCCTATGAAATGAAAATAGGTTACGGGAGATAATGATTTACAGAAATTTGAAGTGTTCAAACAAACAGAAGCAAAAAAAAAGAAGAGCCATCCATCATTTTCTATTTCTGTACAAGACCATAACTTTAACATCGCTTAATTACATTTTATGTGCGCAAATTCCAACCATATACGTATTAATATGTGAGTCGAGTAGGAATTGAACTCTGGACCTTCTGGAATGAGTCTTGCACTCACTACACTGCGCCATGTGTAGAAATATTTGAAAATTTCTTTAAAATTGAAATGATATTAAAAACCACACCCTTACGTCCAAGGGTGTCAAAACTAATGTTTTAACGATTGGGCTGGATTTTATGTTAATGTTAATGTATTCTTTTGATAAATATTTTATAATAAAAAACGAAAGCATGGTTAAAGTTTGAGTCAAATATTGACGAGGAAGTTGGTTTGAATTCATGGGGAGCAGGGCACGGCGTGGGGTGAATGAGATGGAATTGGAGTGTAAGGGACAGGAGGAACCACTGAGATGTTTTTGGGGAAGGTACTTAAATATTTTCTTGGGTCCTAATAATAAAGTGGATCTTCACGGCAGGGAATAAATGGAGATAAACCTCACACCGAGCCACATCTATCACTAAAATGTCACGCAGAGACTCCGACTTGACTTGGGTAAATCAGGGCACGGCACGCGGTATGTACGGTAAGGTACAACAACAACATTAACAACAGGTAAGGGGAAAATTGTAAGACATGTACGTCTCACACTATATCTGACTTCCGATTAATCATGAGGGAATTTTGGACTAGTTGGAATGTCGACTGGCCTAAAAAATCGGACCTTCTCCAGATGTCCTGGAAACGAGCAAAAAAGACCTTTTGGAAATCCATCCAGAAATCAGGTCTGAGGAGTTGTAGATTGGTGGGGCTAAATTGAAAAATCGGGAAAGCTCGTGATATGTTGTAAAATTTAAGATCAAATTCTTCCTGAAGTCAAAACTGATCATATTACTCAAGTACAACACTCGTAATTGATAAACACTGTAGTTAATTGAGGTGTTTACTCCGAGCGTGCCTGAATTTATGAATGATCTTAGGAATGAGCCAACCCATCCCATCCCAAGTATTTACAAAAATCAATAAAGATGAAGTAGAAAAGATTTGAGAGGTTGAGGTCGAGTCAGTTAGGTCATGTTCCACGTCACGAGTCCGTCAGACCCGATCCCACGACCTCCAACCTAGACAGAACACATTCCATTCCACGGGGAAGTGTTTCATTTCAATCTGATATCAAAACATTTCCCGCATATTTGCATATAATTAATTGACTAGGTAAATGAAATCAAGGGGTCCGTCCGTCGGTCCGTCCGTCGGGTCCCTCATTCAAAAAACCAAAACAACATTAAAACAAAGCTAAACAACGTGACATAAGGTTTTACTCATGTACACTTTGTATTACATTCCTGGACTGAGAAATCCGTCCTTTTTCTAAGTCTCGCATTCATTTTAATCAAATGCATCAGGAATTCCAGAGAAAACTTTAAAAACTGAAGAAATTCATTCGTTCCCAGTCTCTTGAAAATTGCGGACGCCTTTCTCTGCTCTTTGGCGTCATTCATTCAATCTTGGAATTTCAGAAACGAAAATATAAAATATAAACCAAAAATCGGGAAAAAAATGCTGAAAAATGCTGCCAATAAATTTTGAACTGTCCTAAATTTTAAGAGACTATTCCAGGAGAGGAATGCACCGGTTATTTATAAACAGAAATTTTGTAGTGGTTTTTCAGATCATTAGTCTTTCGACCACACCAAACCATTGGACCTTATAAACAAAAAAAAACATGTGGGTATGGTATCCAAGTATGGCACCGCGCGCACAGGTGCGGAACGCAGAGCACATGTAAATTTCCAGACAGATGATAAGCCAATCCCTGTCACTTTCTTGATTGATTACGGTTCATCGCTTATATTCTGAGTGCAGGTGCAATCAGTGAATTTTTTTTTGTTAAAAGCTAAATCCAGCGAGCAGTTCTTGCTTCATTCACAAAATACCAAACACCGTAAATGACCGACTAGATGCCTGGACTCAAATAGAAACCAAATTGTTCCATTGAAGAGCGCGTTGTCCCACGCCCATTTAGGAATTAGATCGCGAGAGGTCGATTTCAAGTAGAAACCGAGCATTTAACCGGTCATTTACGGTAATTCATAGGGTAAGGTGTCCTAATATGCCCCGTAGTCGCAATACGCCACGCCTTTCTTGAACTGTGTGATCATGTGACCCCAGTATACGCCCATTAATGACGGAGGGGCTTTTTGGGACAACAGGACGTATTAGGACACCTTGCCCTACGCGTAATACAAAATATTCCGGGAAAAGCCAAATTGACCCGGCTAGCAGTTTTTTCAATAGTTTTTCGACAATAAATGGTTGGGAGCTGTTCTGGCAGCACTTAGGCCCAAACAGGAATACCAAAGTGGTAAAGTCAGAATTTGATAGTAAAATTGAAATTTTTCCATAGATTCCTCGACAGCGGTTTTAGTTTTGAAGTTGAACTTTTATTTGCACTTTGATAAATAATTCTTCGTCATGTCAAGAGTGAGATGGATAGACAGACAGACGCAGACGTGTTTGAAAATAAGGACATAGTGACTGGGATGTAAACGTGTTTCTGTCTCAAAGGTGTTTCACCTTTTCAAAACTCGTGACACACAGGGCAGTCATAACAATAAATAAAAATCAGAATTCATTCCATCTCTTACGTCGACTATTTATATCTCAGTCAATGTCTTTCAAATGTATTCAAACCAGCATTCCATCGTATTTCCTCAATAAAAACCTGTCCAGTAATCCCGGCAGAACTGACATGGACAAGGAAACAAAAGAATACAGAATTCCGAATCCGATATTGCCAATAATTTAAAGTACGATACAATCATTGATCCTAAAATTTTATTTGGAGTTGTCATTAAAGAAATGAGCGAAATTGGAAAGAAAATTGGGAAAAAATAAAATTTTAATGCAGAAAATCCACTTTCAAGCAGATAATGGCTTTTTAAACAAGTCCGGTGACAATTAGGCGCCAAATTATGAACGCACATTCTTGGGCACGCACGCGATGTGAATATTTGCATTTAATATTTGCAATTTTCATTACAACTGATTCAAATTGGTTGATCAGCCGTCAAACAACGCCAGTAATTAAGATTGAAGGCTTAAATTAACTAGAAATCCCGATAGCTCGCAAGCCAGCTATAGAGAGCTCTGGCACCTTCCGATATCAATGAACGAAATGAACGAATTGCAAGAGCATGTAATTTGCAGCCAAATTGTTTTCCCATAAGGCTTCATAGTTACAGACGGACAGACAGACAGACCTTGTGACGTCACATTGATTTTATAAGTATTATATGCATTAATTAGCTTTCTACGTCTACATTTGATTTTGAAAAGTTGGCTGAGTGAATGGATACTTAATAATTTACATATTCATCAAAGGATTATTAAGTTGCATCTTGAAAGTAATTGAACACACACGGCTAATGGCTCTATGTCTAGTCAACTTAACTTTTCCCCAAAATTCGTGATTCAATCAACTTTGAAGTTGACTGGACAGTTCTTTGACTGGAATGGACTGAACGGCGCCGCGTCGACCGGTGCCCTTACTGGACTGGACAACAATACTGTATCATATCACTCGGCCTGCAATATGCAAATTTAGATACCACCAAAAATCAGCCAAAAACGAAAAGAAAGAAGTTTGGGTCTGGTGATGAAACATTTTAACAACCCATTCATTGAAATTAGCATATTTTTTACTACTCACTACTTTACTTGTAACGTATTTATGTGTGTGCCTTTGTTTTCCTTTGCTTTTGGTCCTTTTTTCTTCAATTTAGTGGTGAAAAGACACTAATGTAGTTTTGTAGTAGTTTAACGGCCGACCACTCCTGAATGTCGACCAGTCAGGTTTTCATTTCAATTTCGGGAAGCGGTGATTAAATTATCGACAGTTTTGCACGGTAAGTCGGATCCAGACATTATAAAAAAATAGGAGCCGCAATTCTTGTCATAAAAATCTTGATTTTGGCTACCTTTTTCTTACAAATAAATCGTGATCATTGGATTCACATTTTTTTCGCATTAAACAAATAAAAGTGAAGATACCTGACTGGGTCTGGTCCTCAATAACACTTTTGAGTAATTAACGTGTCAATTAAATAGTCACAAATCAGGAATCAATCGATGTGTGCGTTAAAACGACAATTACGATTAATTCAAGGTTATGGGTTATTTTTGCTTAAAAATACAGGTTCTATCCTGGTTGTGGTAGACGGAATTATAAGGCATTCGTTTTGACATCGCCTGCTACGGAAACAAAATCGGAGGCATTGAGTACAATATTTGATAAAATTTTGGAGAAGCAGCTGACATTTTGCAAAAATACATGAATTTTTGGCAAATTTTCAGATCTGAGAATAATTATTCATTTAATTCGGCGTTATAAACGTAAATATGGATGGATTCGACAAGATTTTACACAAAACGAGAATTTATTCAATCTAATTATGATTAGAGATGAGAGCAGCAAATAATTAGTTGAGTGACAATATCCTGATCAGAAACAGAATCCTTTATATTTTGATTTCTGTGGATGACTCAACCGCAGATGAAAAATTCATCTTCAAGTGTTCAGAAATCGAAATCAGTGTCAAGATCTAAAGATCCACCTGACACCTTCCTCAGCTAATCTGATCCCATCTGACTTTAAAGGAAAGGAAATCAGAGATCCAATCCAAAGCAATAAACACAGACGTTTTACACGTAGAACCAGGGCTAGCATGGCACGGACAGTGAAATATTGAGAAAATAAATGACTTGATCTGTATCAGTATCAGTATCAGTATCACTTGTGCATAGAAGGAAGATTTCTAATATTTTGACCAAACATTTGACCGTAAGGTCAAAGTCACTTAATCTTATCCAGTAGAAATTTTTGGTACAATATAGAGTATCGGACATAAGAGTACGTCGTACCGACACAGTCGTGTTCAAACTGGAATTTCAGTTTTTCAAGTATTGCCTAAAGTAATATATCGTTCGAAAAAATGTAAACAATTACAAATTAACTAATTTTTCGTTTGTTGATATCATAATTGAAAATTTGCGGATTCGCACAATTTAATCGAAACAACTAGGCATCAGAAAAGATCTATGGGACGGGTGTTAATCGAGGTCAACAGCGACACTTCGGGTCGAAAAAATCGGGAACGAAAAATTCTTAGACGCCGTAACTAATAACAGTCAAAAGAAATCGAGCCGACCGGCGCAAGCAACACTGACGGTCAAAAGTAACGGAGGGGACCTCGATATGTCAAATTTAAGGCGGACCACAATGCCCGGACAATAAAAATGCCGGTCTTGCTATTTCTTTATGTAGTTTGAGAATAAAACTTGAGCCGTTTAATAAAAGGAAAAGTGATTAATGAGTACGGAATTAAACTAGGAATTCCTGTATGACGCCGGGATATCAAAACTCTCCGTGTGACCTCATTCATCATGAGTTATCTTTTATCAAATTTGAAATCAAGAGTCGGAAAAGATAAGGAATTAAAGATGGCAGGGGTATTGGCCTGGATGCCTGCTGCGGCTCTTAGTACACTCCATTAGTTCCGCCCATCTTTCTTCGCTTGTGGCTAATTATTCAAACTGATCTGTGTGTAGATCGGCCTCGGCGCTCGGCTCGGGGTAAAAACTCAGAGAAAAAGAAAAATGTAATGAGTGCGTTCGCGTTGCATCTTTTCTTTTGAATTTGAGTTTTATAAGTAATAGATTTCTCCATTTCATGTTATTTTAATTAGTTCTCAGCGGGGGAGCCCCTCGTTGTATTATCTCTAATCGTGCCTAGTTTTTCATTCAGAAGTCGTCATTTTTTGAGAGTTTTTGGTGAGGTGCCGCCGCCGCGGAGTCGGTAAGGTGGTCCGGGCTGGAGGAATCATTTAACTAATGAAACAAGCTGTTTCCCTTAATTTACATAAACTCATCTTCGGCGCCTGGACAGGACAGAAAGACAAAGTCACGTCCAGTCTTAAAAATTCAGGAACAAGACGGGTCCTGTCCCTTTCAATTTGTATCAAAAAAAGTCCTTAACCTTCTGCATCTCCATTTTTCTTTCAATTGCAATCGCAATTACAGGGTAGCCCATAATAATATCCAAATTTATCTCAAAATCATACCATTTCCTTCCGCTATCCGCTTTTTGTAATTTTAGACGAATTTCGCAGTTTTAAATCCACTCTATTTTAATGTCTACAAATGAAGCGAATTCTAGGTCGGGATTTCATGAATTACCTTAAATGTAGGCCGACGAAGGTAAAGTACACATTTTTTTCTCCGGTTTCCTACCAAAAGTTATGTCATTTCCTTGCGACCAAGATTTTGAACGAATTGTCCTGGTTTACCTGGAGCCCGTTTTGAAAACTAGAAAATTCCAATGTTTCTTGGTCATTATTTAAATTTTTTGGCTAAATTCAGGTCCAAAAATGTGAGATATACATTTTTAATGATTTTTATGTGGGTTCAGATTCGGATCTAAAGTCCTTATGATGGCAAGATTTCTGGACATTTCATGGAACAATCTATCCTCAAATGAATACAGCTCAATTTTGGTCCAATACAAGTTCTAAAAATAATGGTGGAGCTGGGAATCGAACCCAGGGCTTTTATTTTTCCTATCGCGGCTGGCCACTGGATCAAAAATAAATTTTCCACCAAAAGTTCGTCGCCAGTTTTATCGTACAACATATTACGAGAAAATGACAGTGCATGACTCCCAGATATTGGCAAGTGTGCTCGGTCGTTGGTTGTCTTACTCTCCGCACAAAATGCTATACCTTGAGTGTGGTTGTTAAACGACCATCCAATAATGAGTCACCCTGTGCATGAATAATCGATCATTTTGTGGTTATTTCTTGGAATCATAGATCGAATTGAATGCACGCCGACATTACAATCACGATTCTAATCCTAAGTACCGACGGACTCTGGTAAAACACGACAAATAATTAAGCAAAGTTTTTTTTTCTTATCTAAATAGTTGTCCGGACCGGACCGGTCAACTTGACGGGTTGTATTTTTTTAATTATACACAGGTAATATGTAGATTTGATTGCACTGACTGTGCCTGACTAGCCTGCCTGGCCAAAAACTGGCCTGACAATTTTAATATTCGATTCCAAGCTATTGTTGTTACAAGAGTGGCGCCTGCCGTCCTCTTCATTTAAAAAAACGAAAAAACGAGTCATTTCCATTTATTAGACACAGATTACGTGACTTTAGAGTTTGTTAGTTGTTTCTAACTTTTTTTCTACCAATTTTGTAGTAATTCTTGTAGTATTAGTATCGTGTGCTGCGTGTGCATTAATGCACAATGTCCATCAAGGCGAACTCACGATTTTTCAAATGGCGGAAAAAATCCAAGAAAATAAGTTAAGTTCTTTAAACTTTCAACCGGTGACGGTGTGAAATGTCAGATTCAAAATTTACAGGGTGTTTCATAACTTTCGACTCCAACCAACCGTTTAGGGAATCATAAACGTACATTTTAGTAAGATACACATTTTGTAGAGAATTTAATGTAAGTTATGGTCCACCTTGTACCAGATACATCAAAAATTGTGCAAACGCGTAGATATTGAATTTTCAGGTAGGTTTGACTGCAAGAAATGATGACAGTTATGAACCTCCTTGTACAGAAAAAACTGTGGATAGATGGATGGAAAAGGGGATGGCCTTTGAGCGCAATGCGCGAAGCAACGGAACATTTTTTGACAAATTTGAAAAGTTTTTTTTTGTAAAAATGCCGAAGCTCACGAATGGCCTGGGCTGACAGTGAGTGAATAAGATCTTAATGAGACGTCAGTTTGGGAGCATGACCTTTTTTACGGCCTAATGGTTCTTGGAATCTCATCTCAATTATTCGGTTCATCTTTCTCGCCCCGGCCACGACCAGCCTTAGAATTCACAATCAAATAAATATTCACCTGAGGTCCTTTTCTATCATTTCATACTTACACGAGTCATAATATTAAAAAATGAGCATCTTGCCTTGCCATGGAATGTACATAATGTTGCGTACAACACACACATGTGTGCCGGTGCCGGCGTGTGTGGTATCCATGAATGAAATTTCATTCATTTTTTACATTTTGATTTTATGATTCATGAGCGATAAATATTCAAGACATGCTATGAATACATGCCGCGCTGTTCCGTGGGAATGTAAACTAATAAGGAATGGTAGAAAGCAGACAGACATTGCTCATTAGAGATGACACGAGTGTAAAATATGTAAAAATCGGTCCGAATATTGACAACAGTTGAAATTAAAATTATTAAACCAATTTTTTCGTCATTTTAGAACTAAACTTTCTCTTGTGGACCAATTTTAGAAAACTTGTCCGTATTTAGTAGTGACAGTTGAGAAATGTCATTCACACGGACAAGAGCCCAAATCAGATCCCAAAAATGAAAACAAACGAAGGAAAGGAAGAAGGGGTAAAAAAAAACATAGAAAATGATAAGGACTGACTCCAATAATATTAACATCCGCCCGTACGAGTACGAGTAGTAAGAAAAGATAAAGGTGGAGTCCTTATTTTTTTTTTCTTGAGTCCTAATGACGATAGATTATAGCGTGTGTCTGTGTCTTCATTCTCTTTGTGTCCCACACAGCACACATCATCCAAATCTCTCTTCTTAAACCAACTTGACAAATAACAGAACCATAGCAGCAATCTCCCAACATCTTCTTTCTAAATGAATCTGGACGTCAAATCATTTGTAATGCTGCTGGAGCAAATCTCACAGTCCGATCCCAATCCCCATTTATAATCTTAGTAAAGCCCTGGAAAAAAATTATTCTTCGTCCAAAAAGAATACACACCTCATGACTCAGCTACTACTAGGGGTAGGGATTATCCTTCAGACAGATTGTCGAATCCGACACTTGAGATTTTTCACACTTTTCGTACCTCATCTATGGCAAAATCAATTTAGCTGACAACGATTCCTCACCAGGTCACCTCGTACTGACAAATTAACAAAATCGAGTCCCTCCACCGTGCGATTCGTCCGAAATTTGACACTCCGGTAGGTATCGAGGTGCTGAACAATATTTGTGAAGGACTAAGGCGAAAGAAAAACTTTGGGTGACCTCCAGGGGTCAAGATGTAACGCACTATACGCAGATGGGGAACTAGTAACCCTTAGGCTTCACTAACGAGAGGAAAGTTAGGGCGGGTATTTTTAGAAAAATTTGCAAATCATACCATTGATAGCCGATGCGATGAGAAATCTTGATTGGGGGTCACTCCCCTCACGTTTTAGGTTTAGGTCAGTAAAGTTGACCTTTCGGTTTAATTAAGGCAGTGTTGATGAGTCTGGCCCGTATATTTGTCTTTTGCCTCCCGTTTCTTCATTTCGCCGTTTTTCCCTTTTCGTCGCTGACTGAGCGCGCGAAAGACGGCGTTACAAAAACGGAGACAAGACAGAACGGCCATTTCACTCACGCGACCACTGCCATAATTCGACACAAAGGTCAACTTAACTGACCAAAACCTGAAATGTGGGTGGAGTGACCCCCCATTCAAGATTTCTCATCGCATCAGCTATCAATGGTATGATTCTCAATTTTTTCTAAAAATACCCGCCCTGACGTTCCCCTGGTAAGTACCTGATTTAATTTTGTGCCTAGAACACGTGTTATGCACGTCAGGTGGACAACCCTTTCTATTTCTGATTTTTTTTCTTCTGAAGACAACAGAAAACGTAACGTAGAAAAGATTAGCCTGTCGTTTTTTCGTACCCCGCACCTTAAATCCAGATAGGTACTACTGTACTCTATTATTTAATATTTTATATATGGGCAAAATCCGTGTAATGCCCCGTAATCCGTCCCACAACTGCTAAAGATCTCACCTCACCTGAACTGAACGGAATCATTGACATTATTTATTTCCGAATATGTCATTTTAATAGCTGAGTCTTTCCAGACACTTGTCTGCTTTCATTTCTTGGACTTCAGTTTTACGAGATGATTATAAGGTCGGCTCTGACCAAAAATCCCAATTTCAAACACTTATGGAACGATAAACTCAGCTCAAGGGGTAATTAGGACTCATTTTATTTTTCACAGTCCGGCATGACTAGAAAAAAATATCTTCCCACCTTTTTTCACCGAGACTTCGTCAGAGTTCAATGAAACGAACGACGAATATTGTACGCATGTGCTTGGCTCTATGGCTTTCTGATGCAAATAAATTGAATATCCTAAAATCTATGTCAAAATTAATTCAATATTTAATTCCGTTGGGACACAAGACCACAATTGCAACCATTAATCAAATAAGCTCTCATCCCATCAAATTAATTTAAATTATCCTGTACCATACCCATTACTAATTGCAGTCTTGTGTTTTCAGCAATTTTATTAGTATATTTACTTTGAAACTTTCACATTTGCAAATTGCATGAAGCCAAATTATTACAACACTGCACTGCGTGTAAAGGAGAAAATGGTAAATAATTTCTGTAATTAAAATCCATTTCATTCGTCGTTCGTCAAGAATCTTTGGCCACTACGCTACTAGGCCACCCGGATTGAAAGTGTCATTTCAAACGGAATGACGAGCAATCAAATTGACCACAAACTTACTTAAAAATCAACCCCCTGTAATTTTAACCCATACATGTACATAAATGTAACTGCAATTTTGCCAGCCACAGAAACCCACTCACTAACATGTGGATGTGTACAATAATTGCAATTTTATTTTTTACCGGGAGTAATAATAATGAAGAGGCAGAGGCAGAGGCAGACTCCCCCATATCAGTAATTTAGGGCAAATCCAAAAGGTAAAGACTAACGCCCTTTTCGTCGTCGCATCTTGTAAACGGTTCATATTTTGACAGCATATTTTTTAATGCTCACCCCGCATGTCATGTCCAACAAATTGACCATATTTACTGTTTAACCCTTTCCTTCAGGTAAAAGTTTGTCAAGGGATTGTTGTCAAGTGTAAATTCAGCTTTAGATCACATCAGTGCACGACATACTCAAAGCTAGTCAAAATTTGGTGACAAATTCTTTTCCAAATGTCAATAATACATATATCCAAAAGTTAGTTACCAAAAATGATGAGAAGTCAAAAATTTTACAGCATGAGTTAATACTCGGATATTTAAAGTGACCGAAATAGGATAGTCTACTCTGTATATTTGGTTGCTTTAAAGAGATTTTTTCAAACTTGAGTTTCTCCCTACAAGGGTACCTTCCTTTGGCTAAATGGACATCACCCTAATCTCTATCGAAAGACGAGGCAGATATGTTTGACGATGCCTAACACTATATCAATGGGTGAAATTTCACAAATTTGAATCATTCAACTAAAGAAACGTCGAAATATCGTAGAACCGTAAGAAATTGCAAAAAAAATGTTCAGAAATCAAAGAAAACCTCAAAAAATGAAAAAAAAAACAACTCCAGAAATGTCGAGGAATCAAAGAAAACAAGAAATGCTAAAAACACTCAAGAAATGCCAAAAACCAAAGAAATCTTAACACCTGAAATCTCCACCTTGTCGATTTCTTTTTGTAAATTTTAAGATAACTGAACGGATTGGTGCTGGTTCCGTAAGTTCAGTTAAGACTTGCACATTTGATGCAAAATTCAGTCAAATTCACTGGTAAAATCTGCACCCTTGTCTTGCAATGCAAAAAGCCAAGGAATAAATGTTTTGTTTATGATTTGTGACCTCTAAAAAAATAATAACGCTGCGCTCGGGTATTATCCCCCTTCTCCATCTCCATCTCCGTCTGCCTGCCGTCGTCTTCTTGGCATAAAACTGAAGTTGGTAAATTTATGAGAACTCCATTATGGCCTCATAACTCAGGTGGGCTTATTTTAATTACATGTACGCTTCTACCACCACATCACATCTTGGGTAAGAGAAAGAGATCCTCAGCTCATCCTCACTTTAGAGACACTTTTTTAACCGGGAGGTTCATTTTGAGTAATAATTTAATGACTGAGTTTGAGCACCTTGTCTCCTGGGTAGCAAAAAAATAGTCAAAAAAACGAAGCTACACGCAAAATCCTCATACAGGCCAGGCTATGAATTTAATTTGTGAACATAACCAACTTCTTGTTTGCAATTATCAGAGGACAAAAACATGATCATGATCCTTCCTTAGGCTAACATTCCATTCCAATCCAATTCCGGATTTTTTTCGCCTCATTGTACCAATTAAAATGTGTTTGTTATTTCAAAATTGGTGCCACTACGCTAGTGGAGACCCTGATGACGTCAGTGGGTCAACGACGCCATAGTGATATTCCTACAACGCGCGCGCACTGCTTGTGCATCCGGTCACTGCTTCTGGAAGGATCGGAGTACAAATTCCAAACTGTGATAAGAAGAACGGGAAAAATATTATTAAATATTATTTGGTTTGGTCACGTTTGGACATGAATCTCACTCATCACGTTCATTTGAACTGAATTTTATGTAATCATTGTTCAAATAGTAAACATTTTACTCTGACCAAAAAATAATAAACACACGTACAAATATACTGTTCAAATTATACTGTTCAAATATAACAAAATAGTACTCTTTAGTTAACGGAATAATTTTATGTATACCGTAAATGACCGAATAAACGTCTGAGCATTTATTTAATAATTCATGTAATGTGTTTGTTTACATGAAGATTTAGATTTGCGTGCACCTCACAGCAATGCAATGGAATGTTGCATGTTGGTGCAACAAATTCAGTTCTGTTTTCATCAAGGAACGACGGGTTAAAAATTCTGTAGTATCTCTCCAATGAATTAATAAGATTGAGATAATTAGATTATAAGATGAAATAATTATTGAGACTTCGGTTTCGCTCCAGTACTTTGAGTTGTAGTTTTGTAAAACGCAATACTATCTAGTGTTTAAGCAAATATTAAATTGTATTCCGTGTCCATTGGGCATCCTTTGTATGAAAGACGGTGATTGAATAAATTCGTTTATTTTGATATTAAAAAAAAAATATATAGTCTGAATTTCATTCATTCCATGCATTCGTTGTTGGTGTAACTTCTGAAATCAAAAATCATGAATGAAAAACACCAGCATCAAAATTTTTAACCGATATTTATATGTCCATGGCCGGAATTGAGATAGATAGACAGATAAAGTCTTTTCAATTTGATCATTATGATTATTCTTTTCAGAATAAACTGTTGTAAACAAGAGGACCATGTTTAATAACAACTATCATAATAAATTAGATAAAAAAAGTTTCAGAGACTCCAGAGATCAGATGAGCTTATAGCTTCAACTCACCTGTCTCTCTGTCTGCGTCTGCTACTTGATTTTTTTTTGGATTTCATGCTCAGTCTAGGATGAAATTGAATGTTGAAAGGCTTCACTAAATTAAATCCAGACTTCATCACTCACTCAAATCAAATCAAAAGTCAGCTCTGACCTTCGCTTCTTTCCAGCTCCCGAAGTCAAGATTCCAAGTCAAAAATCCTCATTGTTTCGACAGTATGAGCTTACCTAGTATGGAAGTTGTCAAATTGGGCTGGTTTTACCTAACTAATACCACGCACCTGAACTATTTAATTAACGACGTGTGGTCTAAATAAACAGGAAAACCCTGACCTGTGCTCGGAGCCCAGATCGCAATAATTCGCACTGCGTCCGTCCATCCGTCTCTAACGTTTTCCGTGTCAACGCAACCTGACCCTCTTAAAAATGACAAGGTTGACTCAGTCAACACCCTAATATGTCAAGGTGAGGTCACGGTAGACCAATATTTACATTAAAAATTTAATTCCTACGAACTCACTCAAAAATTAAGATTATTCAGGCGCAGACGGACTAAGAAGAATTTCTTGAAGCGTTTCAAATCAAGTCAAGACGGCGGAACCCATGAGCTCAAATTATGATTATCTTAAGTGATTATTTCCTTTTGTGAGAGCGTTTAGTTTACAACAACATTCCATAACTCTTATCAGTCACTCTTCAAGAAAAATACGACTCTTCAGGATTTTTTAAAGTCCTTCCGTTCTTCATTATTATTTTTTTGTCCCTGTACCCATGCTCATTTTATAAACAACTTTGTGTAATCTTGATAATGACTAATAAAAGTAAAGTGAATGTTTAAGGATAAATCACGCACTTAGTTTACTACTTGGGTTTCCTTTGAAAATTAAGAACAAGTCCGAACCCTTTGGCACTTGTATTGTGTAAGACTTATTTACATTACACAACCTCCTCGGCATGCTCACCCCTTACTTGTACAAACAATTTAAAACGTCAAAAAATCATCACCAAGCACGAAACTAGATCCTTCTCAAAAGATAATGAAAAAGTTTAAGTGATCGGGTGATGTGATAGGAAAATATAAGTGATGATATGTTATGTTAGAAAACTCAACCATGAATTTAATTTATTTAGGTCTCAACATCCAGGCTCCCTTCTCGGTTATCAATTACCGGAGGCAGAGCTACCTACTTAGGGTAAAGTGGACGAATACGCCCCAATATTGTATGTACAGTGACTGAATTTACCAGATCCGCCTTTTTTGGGGTAATTTGCAAAGCTAGATAGTTTTGCACAATACCCCAAAAATGGCGGATGTGGTAAATTGAGACAGCCTAGACAGCCTCCGGGGAGGCAGAGCCACATATTTAGCGTAAAGTGGACAAATTCGCCCCAATTTCGTATGTAAAGTGTCTCAACTTACCCCTCCCGCCATTTTTGGGGTTATGTGCAAAGCTAACTCCCTTCAGACAGCTTCCGGGGATGCAGAGCTACATATTTAGCGTAAAGTGGACCATACGCACCAACATTGTATGTAAACTGCCTCAACTTACCTCATCTACGATTCTTGTGGTAATGCGCAAATCTGTCCCCGAGGAGAATGACATGTAGAAAGGGGCAATGTGACTCCAAATATTATTTTTAATTATACGTCTTTCATCTGTTTGGGTAAATGGTGCATACAAGAATATTTTATCCAATATAAGACGGTCGGGTCAAAGGTCATATTACACTCGAGTTCGAATCCAAAGATTCGCAGATTCGCGGCAAATTTCAAAGCATTCTTCATGATTTATACAGTCATTCTATTCTATTACAAGCACACACGCATGAAGTGTGACCTGAATGACCTGGCTTAAATTCGGGAACAGTGTAGTGTTAGTGTAGTGTAGAGTGTGAAATAAAAGAATGTGTAGCAGGCAAAAAAAAAATTACCTATGTTTCCAGGTGTTCCAATCCAACTGAGGAACATGACACCCAGGATTGCATATAATATAACATTCAGTACCTATATTCATCCAGAGCTAAGATGATTAAGCTAACTCAGTGTTCATTCATTCAATTTAATCTTGAGAGAATCTCACAGTCTATGCATGTATATGCGTGTAGACTGTAGACTTTAGTCCTAGACTGATAAATTCCCTTGATTAAACTTCAAGCTCGATAATTACTCAGATAACGGCAACAACCAACAGCGCAGACTCACATGGGGTTCACGTTTATTTAGAACAGGTATGGTACAGAAATTCAAACTAAGTTGACAAGTATGTTTTCTATTAGGTAAGCTCATACTATCCAATCAAAATCTGGTTTCTTATTACAAAAGTGGTGACACTACGGTTAGTTTTTTAAATATGAATCATAATTACAATTTAATGAAGTCACAGGCTGGAGTTTCACCATTTTTCAATTAGAGATTAGTTTTTGCCAGACTCGGACTAGAAAGAAAGGTTGGCTGCCCACTCAAAATTTGAGTTATGAAGTGTCTGGGACGGGCTACCACACTTCACAGACAGATGTCAAATTGAATTCAAAAAATACACCCACATAAGTATAGAGGACAAAAAACTTGACCTCGATGATTATGCGTACAAATCAAAATCACGTGGTCAATGTCATCAAGCACTTCAACTTCCACAGACGTTTTCCACTTATTCATCAAGATTTAGTAATTATAGTGACCTAATCCTGGCAATACTTTGTGTCAAATGTGTCAAGTTTCCTTATGAGAAATACCACGCCATACTTATTACTTGCCATGTCCGCATGAGAGATCGAGCCCTCGGCCCACACTACTGCACTCTACTAACAGCCTGTCGATCCTTATTGTAATTAAGAGGTTTTGATTTGATTGATTGGAGTCGGCAATTAAAACTTTGATTATAATTTCGGCGTACATTTTTTTGGTTTGAATGGCTATTGTAGTTCATTTTCTGTCTGTCTGCCGACATGGAATGGTTAATTTACTTTAATTTGGGAAAAGTCACGAGCGAGGCGGGAAGAAAAGTTGGAAAGTCACGTTAACCCATTCATTCACCGGTTGCGTGTTTTGTCTGACGAAATTGCGGTACCGGTCTAGAAGCTCTGTAAGATTTTGACCAATATTAGTCTGGCTAGCCTCTATCACGTGGTTTCCCATTGGTTTTAAGTACAATTCATCAAAATTAGTGAAAATTAGTAAATGGCGTCGAAGAGTTGGAGTTTTGGCTTATTTGATCATCGACTAAAAAATTATCGATGAATATTGACATGCGCGATATTTAAGACAGTCCATTTATAATCAACATTTCGCGGAATTTCTTGACATCAATCGGACTAAAATTAAAAATGGAAGAAGGCGGAAAAATTTTGGTACAATATTTCATTACTTCTCAAGATTTCCGCGCTCATTACTTCCAATTCAATAATTTACCACAAGAAAAGTTTTCAAAGTCGTGCAGTTCAAAAAACTGAAGAATTGGCACTTAATTCCATTCCATTTGCAAATCCTAAATATATTAGTATTGGCTCACGAACGATGAGGAGGGAATGGCAAATGAGAATCAATCAGTGTCATTGTCAACCGGTGATTTTTTCTAAACATCCTGCGCCCATAGGGCACAACAACTTTAATTTAAAATAAACTTGCAATCACTTCCAAAGAAAATGCCGACGCATCGCAGCGCTAACAAGGAGTGATTTGTGACACTCTGGCACCGCAGGGAGGTGTAAAGATACCTATACGACGAAACGGAATTCACGCCTCAGACTAAAAATTTGTGCTAAAAAATCTCATGATATAAGAATAGTTCCTTATAGTCCTTCGTTATGGAGTGCAAAAAGGACTAAAGACACGAGTCCATTATTGGTGGAGAGATTTGAAGCACGGAATACATATAAGGAAGGATAAGAGAAAAAAATAAAGCTCTTCACTTCACACGCTGCTTCTTTACAACTACAACTGTGACCATAAAATAAATCGTTCTTAAGCCAAATGCCAACCGCAACCACTAAAAGCTTCGCATCTCAAGTGATTGACAGTCGAGAGTAAGTGCCTATCTTTGGATGCAAAAATTGTGAAATACATACATCTCGACGTCCATTCCAAAATGGCTTTCACTAAATTAAGATCATGTCTATTTTTTGCATGGCTCCTGGCTCGCAATTTGCGATTTGCGAATTACTAAATTACTTTGTGTATGCGTATGCACAGGGTGGTTCATAAACGTAGGACTTCAATTTTTGATCAAAAAGTGTGATAAACAAATTTTAATGTTTTTCATTTGAGAATGTAAGATGTACATTTTGTAAAGTGAATTTTCGGTCGATTTTTACCTTCCTTTTAAGAAACAGTATCGGACGGTGACAGTGTCTTGTAAACAGAATTTTCGACCTAATTTTACGTTCCTCTGTGGAAAAAGTGAGATATACATGTTGGGAAGAGAATTTTCGGACTGTTCTTATGTTTCTCTTAGGAAAAAATGAGATATACATTTTGTAAAGATGAATTTTGGGGCTATTTTTAGGTTTCTCTTAGGAAAAAATGAGATATACATTTTGTAAAGAGAATTTTCTGTCTATTTTTACGTTTCCCTTAGGAAAAAATGAGATATACATTTTGTAAACAGAGAATTCTGTCCATTCTTGCGATTCTACCAGGGAAAAGTGAGATATACATTTTCTAAAGAGAATTTTCGGCCTATTTTTATGTTTCTTTTAGGAAAAAGTGAGATATGTATTTTGTGAAGTATATTCGCGTTCGGTTTTGGTTAGATTAGGCAGGAAGAGAACAAGTTGTTATGGAACACCCTCTGTTTGCGAGATATACTTGTAATAATATGATGTCGTAATTTATGCGTTAAATTTAGAAACACGCGCGATGTGATGTGATATTCGAAATGTGCGCAATACAGCCGATATTTGAGCCGTAGGGACATTTTTGTCTAAGCTTTAATAGTTTTTATAGATTGGCATTTTTATTTATGTAATGCATGCATGACCGTTCATTTGGAGTCGAGCAGTCGAGATCATGACTTTAATTTAATTTCTATAAAAGGAAATTTCTTCAAGGTTTTAATTCCAAGACTGGGACGGGTTTCACCTTTCTTTGCACGACAAACGGCACGGGCACAATATTTTATCCCACGATACGAGTTTAACGACGAAATTAATACGTCGCGACCTTCTGGTCTGAAATACGAGAAAAAATTTGAACGAAAATGGGGATGCTCCATCGTCCTGCCGATTACGTCGTAAAATTAAATTAATTAAATGAATTTATTTATTTGACATGGCCGAAGGTCGAATAAATACTGGGTTAGGGTACTAGGCAGTGCAAGAAACAAAGAAAGGTAAAATGAATTAAAATTTGATTAATTGACATTAGTATCCATTGCGGCGTAATGGTATGGGTTGGCCCCTACGTTTTCGTTGGACTGGGGTTCAATTCTTTGGAGAGCTACGAATATATTAAAATATGGGACGGCCGCCGTTTGTAAGAATTTAAGCACTACGTTTACGCACTCTCGAAAAAACCCTATAAAAATTAATTAACCATATTATTCATTACCACTCGATTTTTTTTCAAAAAGTTAAAAAAAACATACCAGTAATAACTGAGCTAGGCATTTACTTGAGTGATAATGAATGTTTACGGACATCACGTCCAAATAAACAAAAAAAAAGGGACCGATTAAGGATTTTTAAGGGTCCGGTTCAGAGGATAAGCTTCTAAATAAAAATAAAAGTACAAAAAGTCTTGTTCCGCTCCTGCCAAGTCTCATCCGTCGTTTCGACCCAAACAAAACGATTTAGAACTTACAAGAAGGGAAATTTTTGTCTGATTACTTGCGTGTGCGTGGAACTTCCTCTCTCTCAAATTTCCACGTCAAAAAATAAAATTAAATAAAAAAATACAATTCCTCACGCAATCTGAGTTATATTTTTCCGTCTTTCTCAACAAAATAAAGTAATTCTTACAAGGAAACCACTGTTCATGTAAAATTAATATTTTGTGACTAAATAAAATCGGTCCAAGTCGTACAAAAAGTATCTCTTTACGTTTTCCATACTGCTTGGGGTACCTACCCACTTGGGGCACCTACCAAATGGAAGCCATTTGAAAATGAAAAACGACACTCAAAATGACAAATTATGAACGGATGACTTAAATTTTACATTTTAGAAACGTCCCTTGTGATTCTTTCCGTACGACCGACGCGTCGGCATGATTCCCTTGAAAAACGAAGACGGACTCCTCAGTTGTCAGTCTAATTTAATTACTCGGAGGATTTTTTAATTTTAATTGGTCTCTTAAACTCTTTGACGATAACAATGATGTGAAAAATGTCAACTCGTCACTCAACAGTAGCAATAGCATAACCGAGGTCGGAGGTCGACTTGACGTCAAAACGTTTAGCTTTTCTTAAAAAGTTGACGAATGTTAATTTTTTTTAATAAAAAATGGTTCCCACGTGTATTTTGAAATGAAATCCTGGATTAACTGCTACTGCTACTTCTGTCTGTCACTCTAGTTCTCAAAGTCAACAATTAAATTCAAACCGTGTCATATCGTGGCATATGGGTTTTATCACAAGAAATTTTAGCGTTGGGAAATATTTTACTAATAATTTCCTACTTGAAGTTGACAGGGACCTTACCAAATTAGAACCGAAGCCCACTTCTCCTAAAACCTGGTTTAATTACCACCATATGGAATTACACGTCTTCGACCCAAAAACGGTAAGGCCTTCTGGATATTGCCTTATTTCAAAGCCCAACCTAATTTTTAATTCCTACTTGTCACAATAATTCATAAATATTATGATGAAATCCTCAACACTTAAGTTTCTTGGAATATCCTACATTGCAAGGTCATAATTTGACATGTCACAGAAACTAAGACTAACTTTCTAAAACCAAGTGAGTGGAAGAGTTAAGTGTCAAACTGTCCATCAAATTCAAAACCAACACCATCAATTTCAAAATGAATTAGATCCACTTATAAATCATAAAAAAAATTCGTATAGAATAAGTGCTAAGTCCTTTTCAATACCATAATTAACCATATAGAGACCATGTTCATATTTTAAATCGAGTCCCGGTTTCTAAACGGTCATCTAAAGTAAATTAAAATAAAAAATGGAAACAAATAAGCAGCAAGTCCGTTCGTTCATTAATGATGAGGATGACAGAGAGTCACGGACAGAAACTGGCAGATTGACAATTTTCTTAGCTCGCATGCAACGCATGGTTAATGTCAACATTTTGTAATTTTACCAAGGGCAAATTGATGTCATTGTCATTCATAAATATTCATCTACGATTAAATCACGAAAAGGTACAGAAAATTCTCAGAAATGTGATTTTCCGTTTTCTCTTAAATATTTTTTTTTACAGAAAACGCCCTGGAACAAATTATCAGCCCTTCACTAGAACTTTGACCCAATCTATTGTGTTTTGTGACCCAAGATGCCTTCAAGGACTATATTTGACCCCTATGTACTATGTTAATTGTGTCATTCCTAACACTTTAAGACGCGCGGTCACGTCACAGTCGGTCGGTTGAAGAGATTTTTTAAAGAGACGAGATAACAATGACGCATAATGAGACACTCATCTCATCCGGATGAATTTTTAATTATATATGTATGCATATATATAAATTTCTATATTTTTATATAGATATGGTGTACATTTGTTTAAATTATAAGGAAGACTCTTTTTTTTTATTCTAAATTTACCTAGCGGGTAAAGTATATTTTAATAAGGACTAACTAGGCCCAGGGCCTAGGGCTTAGTTAAATGTTTGAAGGACCTTACCAGTTTTGGGTAACGACATAGTTCTAAATTTGGTTTGGAAAAAAGTCTCTTTCATTTTCATTTATGTAGCCGAAAACAATTTAAAAATAATAGCAGACAACATAATGCAATAACAAGTTTAATTTTTTTTAATTGGAGGATTCGTTTGACAGTTCGGGCCCCAAAAGCATGGAGAAAACGGTAAGGTCAGCACATACGACTTGAAGAGAGGAAAGGTGAGTGTTGGTGAGGTATGTCTTGACACAAAATGATGTTTGATTTACGAACTGAGGCTCATAAATCCTAAATTTAAGGAACCCTGAGTGTGAGACACTTTGTGGCAAGTGATGACAAATTCGTTCCAGTTCCACTCCATTCACTTCACCGCGGGTTGACCCCAAAACTAACCAACGATCCCACTTCAAGTATACTAACTAAGTGTGTGATTCTATTCCGGCCATTATGCTCAGAGACTCTCCAGTTGACTCATTTTAAATTTAATCAAAAAACTATTTATTTTTCTAAACACAAGAGAAAAGAATCTTCTCCGCGGGTGTACGTGTCATTTCTATTTTCACCTGGGCTTTGAGGTGAAGAAGATTAATGTCTATACGTTTTAGGCTCGGATTTTTTTTAAAGAAATGCATAATTATGAAAAATTCGTGAGGTCAAAATAAAACGGTTAAATGTTAGATCCGGAAAGTTTTATTTGCAGCTAAAAACGAGTCATCCACCTCCATTGCAAGTTAAAGAAGGCTTTGTTAATTTTAAATTTCCCAATCATCGTGACATCAATGACCTCAAAAAAAAATTCATAAATCTAAATCTTAACTAACTTGACGAGTTTAGGACACTGCAGTGTGTATTTTGGTTCATTTGCATGCAGAGATCGTTTGAGGGTTCTACTAATCTTCATCTCTGAAAATACTAAATACTGTACGGACGCTCTCCAAATAATAAGATGTACATTGTACTTGTACATATTGGTCAAGCCTCAGAGCACACGCACAGGCACAGCATCCGTGCAAAATCCAATTGCGTTTCCTTAGTCTTTTTTACCATTCAGAATGTATTATTTAAATAGTACAACTCATTTCCGATCTTTTCTTATAAGGACAGAGTTTTTTTCCACCCTACTTTCACTCGGACGGACAACGAAATCCAACGGATTCGTTTGGATGATCTCTCAGCATACAAGCTGACTAGACAACTTCTTTACTACTAGGTAAGCTCATACTGTCCATGTCCACCAAAAATCTGAAGCCGAATTTCGCAAAATTTCAAATGGTTCGATTCCTGAAACTTTTACAAACTTTCACAGTGTGAGCTTACCCAGTAAAAAAACGTTGTCTAGTCACATTGTTTCCATGTTATGTATGTATGTACAAGAGTTACAGGTACAGGTACAGATGTCAACCCTTCCCAAAACTCTAATTACTAACCATTTTTTTTGGTAAGACGACAACTGATTTTCATTTTCATTTTCAAGTCAGAGTCAGAGGAACCTAGCCTAACCTCCCACATTTTATGCCAAGACATGACACGCCACTTGGGTTCGCTGCAAAAGTCAAGTATTCCACAGACACAGACCATTATTATTATTCCTTGACATTAAATATACACCTCAAATAATATATGTATGTACAAATAGCGTCCATAATTCATACCTACCTACCGTTTTTGTCCTCTCTCCCGTGTCTGCTCCGGTAGAACTGAATTTATTCCCATTCTTATCATTTATAAACGTATTTACAATTTTATCAATGCTTTTTGGGCATTTTTAGTTCAAATTCGTGGCTCTATAGGCCTGAATTGGTACCAAAGAGGTGACTCTTCTCTACAAAAGTTACTCTAGAGGCCACATCGACCCAGATAATTAATCCAAGATCAATTAGCGAGAAAACACTAGGCCGAACAAGGAATTGGGAAGTGGGCCAAGCAGGAATTGAACCCATGGCCATCCCCGATGGTAAGGTTAGGTATACTGGGCTCAAAACTGGTAAGGTCCCTTTCAAATTCCTTTAGTATGAAACTGAACTCAAGTGGAACCGACATCAAGAGAGAAAAACCAGGATCTGAACTCTTGATTTCATTCATTGAATTGAATTTAAAAAAAGGGTTGAATTTAAGTCTTGAGACGAAAATCTTTGGTTGAGTCATTATGAAAGTGAAAAATCACTCCGTAATTGTTGACGAGAAAATTGGCGAGACAACAAGTCACTCAAATTAGTGACAGGGCAAAAGAAAAAAAAAGAGATACAATTAGTACATAATTTCATTTTTTAATACACATGTATGTCCCAACTCCCACATACATGTGTACAGACGTATGTATGTGTGACATGACATGACATGATAAAAAAATATAAAAAGAAATTAAAATGAACATGCATGCATTGCCCTCACGTTAAGTATTGCATTATTGGGGTCAAATACATTGGTATCTAATTTTACAGTCACAACTTTCACCCATGGAACCATTTACTAAATCCTTCCTTGCATGGATGACTAATTTTAAGAGTAATTAATAAGACAAGAAATAACAAATGTTTATGATATAAATTTTGGTGACGCGACGAAGACGGCGACGGACGGCAGAATGGAATTTAGAAATCGGAAAGAAATTCGTACGTGCGTGGGCGGGGCTGTCATTAATGGTAATATTCCGTAATTTTAGTTCACATGTGAAATTGTTTCAATTTTAATGTCTCTTTTGAATTCTGAGACCAAAAATTGGTATAAACATTGATTCTTGACATTTAATTCTCAAATTACGAGGGAAATTATTCAACCACCAATTAAATTGACTTTTACACCAAAATAGGTGAAAATCTACACCAGCTTACATCAAATTACGAGGAAAATGATTCCACCAAAAATTAAACTGATTTTTCCACCAAAATAGGTGAAAATTTACACCATTTTACATCAGATTACGAGGGAAGGTATTCCACCACTAATTAAACTGATTTTTCCACCAAAATAGGCAAAAATTTACACAATCTTACATCAAATCACGAGGGAAATTATTCCACCACTAATTAAACTGATTTTTCCACCAAAATAGGCGAAAATCTACACCAGCTATTATTCTGATCACAAAAGTAGAGATTGGGCTTATTTTCCACTTGTCACATGGAGGGAACCCCAACTAATTGGAATATAACCCACTTTTAAGCTACCACAAGATAATTCTAGCCATTTGGAATCGAACCCAGGAAATAGTGAATTGGAAATGGCTGTCTTTACCACTATGCTACGATGGCGAGTAAAATACCGGAACTAAAGTATATCGAACTCAATGATTTCACACAATTGACGAAAGTACTGAAATGTAAATAAACAAAGTCAAGGTTACACCTATTATGTAGAGCCTATTGACTTTTTTTATTTTGACGTCCGGGCCGTCTGGAATTAAACCAATGGGGCATTGTTTCATTCCTTGCACTTTTTTTTGCATTTACATTGTGATTGTGAAGATCCGAAATTGCATCCTTATATAAAAAAAAATAGACAAACACATGTAATGTACGGACGGTACATATGGAGTGCATTCCATTCCATGAGTATAATAGATATGATAAAAATGCAAGTACTGTTCTATTGTTAACGCGCGGACAATAATGGAATAGCTCGCGACTGAGTCATGAACAATGGAAAATACGTAACACAACTTAAACGGAGTCAAGTGACAAGTGCCGTAACTACGGAACGGACACACAAAAAAAATATAAAACGTCAATTGTAATTTTGTAAACACTTTGTCACCTAGTTTTCCGTAAATAAACAAATTGTAGAATTATGTTGAGCAATTATTGCTCAACATAAGGTTATACTGCCCAAACAGCGATAGGAAGACTAATGGCCATGAATTATGAACCTCCCTGTAAATAATACGAACACACACGCGGGGTGATAACATTTGGGTCATTTTAAATTATGTGTGTATTTTATTTGCAAATTGGCGCAGTATTGAGGGAATTTTATTTTTTGCCAACTTTTCAATTTTCTCGCCATTATTTGAGTAAAACGGTAAAGTGGTCGCGGCTGTCGACCGCCTTGTTCTTGTAAAATTGTTGCACTCTCTCACGGCGCCACGCTAAAAATCCAAAGACAAATTGTCCATTTCCTTCCGGTGCCATTGGCATTGGCTTTGGCAATTTCCTTGGCTTTGAATTTTCCACTACTTGAACCAAATCAGTTGGTCAAACGTTTGTTGTCCGGACGTAAGAAATCAAAGCTTGAAAGGTTGGACAGAAGAAATTCAAATTCAAATAAGAGAAAACCGAAACGACGACAAGGTTTTCCTGTCTTTGAAGACAAGAGATTAACATTTTTACCCCCTTCCGTTCTGTTCGAAACTCTCATCTCAATTATTTACTTGCCGCCTTGGAAAGTCTCAAAGCAAAAATTGCAAATTAGATGAGGATTTAAGGAAATGAGGAAAAGTACATGAAGCGAGAAAAAGAATAATAAGAGCACCAGCTGTTTTCTTTAAGAATAGTTGGCAGGGGTTCAATTCTTACCCCATTTAATGATTTTCAGTTGAAAAATTTACTATTTATCGGATTTCCTTCAATGGGTAAATATTTTAATATTTTTCCTTGAAAACTACAGGAAATCTGTCATGGGCGCTAACCGCTGATAAATTTTGAACGTTTTTGAAGAAATTTCTGGAAAATGTCTTAATATTTTGATTTTTTTGTAACACCTCCCAAAATTTGACTCTTATAAAATCCGTCTGCCTCCTGAACTGTGAAATTGAATGCGGACACTGTTTGCGGGAAAAAAGTGAATAAATTTAACAAGGTACCGCCTGATCAAGGAAATCGTCGCACCGTTCATTTAACGAAAGACAATCGCAGATCAGACTAATGGGCTCCTAATTGCAATCCACAGACGAGATTCAGTTTACTTTACTGCCATTTTTCCAATTCTAACGAGTTTCGTCACCAGAAGCTTGTTAAAAACCATTGGATTGGCCAAAGATGCAAATTTTTAGTCCAAAACTCATATTAATAATTTAATTGGGCAGCTGACTCACAAAGCACGTCCTCGGATAGCCGGTGTATCGCGGAAATTGGAAAACCTGACCAAAGTGGAGCAAATTAGCCTGCCGATTCGAGAACCACTTTGTCGAATTCCATCTGTCCATTTTCTCATTTCAATTCGTGGAAACTTTTTAATGAAAAAAGTGAACAGACGCGATGCGCGACGCGACGCACCGCAGCGCAGCGGTGAGTGGACAATAATAAACGTAGTAAGCAAAAGCAACTCACTAATTTTCCCCTAGTTTAACGCGACCTTTAACTAATTTCATTATATTTCACTGTAATTTTTTTGGTTACTGGGCCAAGTGCAAGTCCGTTGAGCGCTAAATACAGTGGCGAAAAGATGTGAGCGTATCTCACGATTTTACCTTGACTTGAAAGAATAATATTTTGCAACGTGGAACATGCGAGTGAGTGAGTGAGGGTGAAATGGACACTGAGGTCACAACATTAATACCAACTCATACTTTTACGCATAAATTCCTCAAATTGACGAATGTTCTTAGGTCACTCTTGACTGGTCAACCTCACCGAAATTCAAGTGCCTTGATGGTCATCCACATGCTATAATGTTATTTTATACCACATATATGGCTATTTTTTACAGGGAGGTTCAAAAATTGTCTACAAAATGTATATATCACTTAAACCTACCCTATCAGCTGAAAATCAAACCACTTGTCACATTATTTTGACCTAACTTGTTATAATTGAAAGGGGAAAAAATGTGACAAGTGTCATTCGCTTGTACGTTCCTACAAGGGGTGGCCAGTTAGTTATGAACTACCCTGTAAAAAGACATTTCAGGTGATTTTGTTGAAAAAAAAATTTGTAAGTAAGGACAAGGACATGGGTGTGGTTCAGAAATGATTTTTCTTCAGTCTACTGGACATTTGTACTTTGACGGAAAGTTTCAAGCAAGAATTTTTGATCTAAAGGACGACTGACGACTTGGACTTGACTTACAGTTGAGAGGAAATTTAGGCCATTTGCCAAGTTCAAAAATCCACAACATGACGACATACTTTGTATCAATTTGTGATGTACACATTTATTGCTACACATTTCATGGTACATGTACGATGTACGAACGGAAGGAACACGCCATCAAATTCAACACTCGAATCACACATCAGATTTACTTTTACTTCAAGACACTGTCATTATGAGAGAAAATGTAAACAAAATGTTTGTTTACTTCAAATGACATGTACCATTCCTCACATGGATGAATTTTTCAGGGTCAGGAGTACAAAATCCCTCAAATATTTATGTTTAAACCAGTCTGGGTTAAAAATATTGGAAAATAAAATTGACCGGACATGTTTGACCTCCTGCGGTCAAAAACCTGGCATTAGGATTGATTGACCTGGCCCGGGCCGCGCCGCGGTTCCAGATTCTCATAGAGCACAGTAAGTGTTCCGACGACTCCATAAGCACTGTACTGTAATTAAACAAGTTTCTGTTGCAACTGCAACTAATGAGTACAGGAATTTGATGTGATCCGACCAGAGCATGACTTTTCATGCTGAGTTGAAATCCAATAAAATAATTCTTTCGGATCGTTTTCGTCGGAATTGTGTTTAAGTAAATCATAAAGTGCTCGGGGATAATTCACATTTGTGTAGTATTTGTTGTATTTCTGCGGTTTATTGTACAATTAATTTATAAAATAAATAAAACATGCAAAACTCTAATAAATTCTGTCACCAATTAATTAAATGAAAACATTATTTGGGTTTGTAATGGGAAAACCGTGCGTACCCTTCAATTATGGGTAACAACACGCAGGAATCCGGTAATTTGAGAATTTGACATGTTGCGTGCAGTTTGCTGCAAAAAAAAACACACACACCACCGATTGTCATCTGGTCAATGATGAGATTCTACGAATTCGGACGAAATAATTGTGGAAACTGTCTAAAAATGCTAACATCCAATTATATTAAGGTATCTCAAACTGTCTAATGAGGCGAGGGAAGCAAAAATTTCCGACAGAATTTAAAAAAAAGACGAATACCTTTTGAATTCAGACAAAAAATCTATATTTTTTTCAGCGAGAAAACAAAGAAATCCGCCATTTTGATTTTTGTGGACAGAAATTAAAAATAAACCTATTAATTAACGCATGACTGTCTTGGTTTCGATTGCGCCAGGGCCAGGTACCCCTAGAAGTAGGAAGAATCTCTAGTCAGAACCTAAGAAAACCCTCTCCAAGTACGGCCACTTTTGGCCAAAGGAAGGTAGCCGGTCGTAGCAGGGAAAAACAATACGGGAGAAAAATCTCTTGAAAGCAACGGCCGATTCTGCAGAAAGGAGGTACCCCTAGTAGTATGGAAAAACTCCAGTAAAGAAATACCTATCTAAAGCAACCGCCACCGCAGCCAAAAGAAGGAACGAGGGTATAGAAGCAGGGAAAAACTCTACGGGAGGAAAACCTTTGCGATTCTGCCGAAGGGAGGTACCCCTAGTACTAGGGAATTTGAACATTTTTCTTAATTCCGAACATAAAAGCAAGGAAGAATTTAAACTTGAGATTTACTTCCGGTTCGGAAAACTTCTAAAGAAATGTGACCTAATAACCTTGGTATGGTTTGACGAATGGAATAAAAGAATACTTTAACTTACTTTTTACTACTGTGTGTGAGTCAGTGCGTTTCAAACTATAAAATTGCCCAAGTGTCCATTTCACAGATTTGTCAAGCACTTAATTCTCAATTTACAATTTCTACGCCTTCAA
>JAQGCA010000052.1:0-58103 GCA_034698945.1 Protaphorura quadriocellata | reverse complement strand
GCGAGGAGCACTTGAAATTCCATGCACTCTTGCAGATGGGGCAAGTTGGGGTGGCCGGCTTCTTTTGCCGTTCACGGTATAATCAACTACACAGCCCATGGTTCGAGAACGAACCAGTTGGATCCACCTAGGCGAGCGAAATAGAAGAGAAGCCCATTTCCTTTTCACCGAAAAGACCGGACTATACTGAGAGGAAGGACGGTGTGACAGATAGACAGAACCCTTAGGCCATGAATTTTATTAGTACGGTATACCCTCCACATAGGAAAATATGAAGCATAATTTCGTTACAAAACTAGATTTCACAATTAATTATTGGACCTTTTCTCTGTAGTTTTCTGTAGTTAACTTAGAAAACTATTATATTAAGTCGAGGAATTAAGAAATATCTTCTTTTGCGGTTCCAGGTAGTTTTTCATTCTAGAGACAAGATTCTCAAAAGAGACACTTCGTACCCATTTTGTTAAAGCTATGACTGTTGAGAATAGATTATCCTAAATGGAAACTTTGTCACCTGTGCAAATCACAAGAATCGAACCCCTAGAGCAAGCTAAAGGGGCCACCCGTACCACTGGTACAATAAATAAATCTCATGTATCTGGGGGGAATGCCGAATTGTCAATTCATAGTGTACTCGTAAATTCTTATTCTGATGAGTCTATTACGCATTCACAGGAATGACTTTAACAGATTGTGCTTTATGTTTGTATTTGGAATGGTGGGGATGACTTTAATATATCGTTTCTTATGTTTTTTGTGTTTGGGATGGCGGGGAATAACTGGAGAGTGTTAAGATTTCTATTGGAATTCTATAGAGAGTTCACTCACTCGTCTTAGCCGTCTTAGCTGGGCTCAAGACATTGAGAATCTCTCTCCGACTGAAAGATCACATTACAGTTAGAATCGTGATATCAAACTGAAAAGCTAAGGAAGGGATAAGAATTCATTCAAGCCAAGTTCTCTTGGAAGACGACATGATGTTAGATCCGCTAGCACTAGCCCTCTTCTTTTCTCCAGGAAAGATATATTACAAGATATACGAGGGGAAATGGGGATGTGGTGTATAGAAGAAGTAGTTAGCTCCTTGCTATGCGTCGAAACTCATCATCTTGTCCTTTTTTCTCTTTTGACATGTCAACCGAGAAATATGTGTGGAATTATTCTTCGATTCCCTTGGGGTTTACCCGCACAGAGAGATTGGAAGAGCCCAGAAACTGACTGAATGACTTACTTGACTACAATTTCCTTGCGGGGCTTTTCCTGATGTACAATATATTTGGTCAACGTTGGCTTACTTATGCAAGCCGGGAAAAAGTTAATTAAGACGACGGCGAAATGAAAGGGACGTTCGAATCACGACCGGAACTTGAGTCGAACATGCAACTAGGACCAGATTATTTCTTGAAAGCGGAACCTTTGTTTGTCCTCTCTCCCCTTGGGTACAACATGTTGCTGGAGCCTTAGATTTTGTGGCTCTATGACAGACAGGTTCTCTCCAGCATATTCTGTTCCGTTGACTAACTCATGTGCACGAAATTGCTTTCATTTCATACATATAAGTATTGCGCATCCTTCTTTCCAACGCTGTGAATTTGAGATGCGTTTAAGATTTCCTAAAAATAGGGTTCTTGAAATCTGGAGGAGTATTGGGTCTCATTCAAATTTGTTGACAAAGCTAAAAGCCTGACTCGAAGAGACAAATACGAGTCTCTTGACTGCTTATGCACTGAATATATTTATTTCTCTGATCTCTGAAAGTAAATATTCTCATGGACCTGTCGTATTTTTACTGTCCAGGGAAAGCAGAAAGTCCGGTGTCCAATTCTGACGCACAACCATAATTTCATTCTCTCATTTTATGTGCTGAAGTAGCACATTACTTTCGTAGATCTTAACTAATCGTAGCAACATAACTGATTTATCCAACGAGTCTGGCTCTCAGGGGTTAAAATAATATATGAATCACCCGCAGTGATGATGAAGTGTATCATGTTGCTCGCAGCAATTTAGAATAACTTTTAATCTATCATTCGAATTAACAAATTTGATTCCCTGCAAAATCACAACTCACATCATTCAAAATAATATTGATTATATGGAAGTATTATAAACCTTGATTCGCTTCGTAGATATTCAATTCTTCGATTAAATAAACAACAGTTTTCTTCAGACATCGCTTCCTGTGATTAAACAGTGTCATCTATGTTGAAGAAATTAGACAGTTAAAAGAAAATTCAAAATTCGACATTTTTAATACAAAATCATTCACCATGAAACCACCATTTGGTTTTCTTGGGACTTTTGCTGCAAGTTTTCACGTAGTGAGCGTTGTCTGGCGGTTGTTTCTGTAAGAAAGAGTGGTTTGGAATAAAATTGATAGAATTTACAAATTACGGTAAGTTGCATACTTTCTCTTTGCAACTGGAGAGCATTGAAATGATTGACAAGCAAACACCTTCAGCAGTCAAGGCTGGTGACCAATCATCAGCGAGTATGGATAAACAAATGTGACCATTGGAGTACACATGAGGGTGAACAGGAGCCACTCCAGTGAACATCACCTAGGATCAGAATAATTTAATTTATGAGGTACCTCGGTTAGGGTTTTCAAAACAAGTCTCAATATAATGAATTTTACTTCTGGTGATTCAAATGGATAGTTCGGACCAAATCTAAATTGTAAGGTGAACAATTCCCCTGCGTACAAAGTTCCTTCCGGCCCCACCAATTTTACAATCCACCTGTTATATTTCAATTCTTTGTTCGAAAATTAAGTATCCCATTCTTTTAAAATAATTGGAAAGACAACTCACTCGCTCACGTTAGTCCCTGGCGTCTCCATGCTTATTCCAATTGGAGGATCTCTCATCATGGACATCAGTTCTTTCTGAATGCGTCTCTGCATTATTAGTAGAAAAAACATACTTAGCATAGCACCAGTTAAAACTTTTTTTTTGTTAGTGTGAAACGCTTACTTCGGCAGCATTGTATCCAGACATTTTGAATCCAGCCTGGGATTCTTTCCGAAGACTAGATTTCAGATTTGGAGATATATTCTTAAATTGTATTGATTTATGTAATCCCTCTTTGGCATACGGTGAAGCCTTATTAATTTATTCTCCTTACATGTATCTAATTACAGTAAAATAATCTTTGACCTGTCAGGATTGTATTTTCTGCTTTACGAACACTTTTGTTTGATACTGGAAGTTTGCCATTAACTCGTGTTGTCTTGGAGATTTTCAGACAAAAGTCATACGACGAAATATGGGGGGAACTAAATTTAATGTGTTTGCCAAAACAATAGACGGTTTTGACGAACAAATTACCCTCGCGTTGACATAACTAACACCATATGTACGGTAGAGAGAAAGTCTCTGTGATTTGATTTGATTCTTTATTCTTTCTGTGCTTTTTCCCGACGCATCCTATTACATTTAGGTGCAAGTAAGACCGCTTAATTCAGAAACACGCCCTTAATGTTAATTCTAAATTACAAATTCTCCAAAAAGTGCTGGTTTTTAGGAACACCCCGAACCTCGATAATTCATTTCAGAAAATCTTTAATGATGCGGGACAGGCTAGAGAGAAGTCCTGTGTTGTTTTGTGACCTGAACATATATTTTTAACCCTACTTCCACGTATCCAGTCTTCGACGATGAAGAAAGACAAACTGTTTGACAGAGTTGGTTGGGGACTCAAGAAAGTCATTATTTAACCTAAAGTCATCAATTCGGACCTCTCACTGCCTATGACTACCACTTCTCTGTATTAAGTAGCGAAAAACTAAATGTGTGCTCATTAAGTGAGTCTGAAACGAGATCTTTCACAGATGATGTTGATACGTGTCATGTGAAGGTTTGCTCTTTCCTTCTTCATCTTAGTCGTCTTCTGGAGCATGGGAAAAAAGTAACCAATGCAATGCAGTGCCTGCATGCTTCTCTACTTAAAACAGAGCCTTCATTTGAAGGAATGGTAGTCACCAAAGGTCGATATTACTACCACGACATAGGTACAAGACTAGCATGTGTGAGTTAGACTGAAGACCCTTTTAGCTCCAGATAGCGCGTACAAGTACAAATGAGTTGCAACTTATGTGACAAGCTAATTAATTAACTCTGTTTCCCAGAGCTCCGTCTCTTCTACGTTATTTCTAAGGCTTTTTCCGGAATCATTTCATGTTGGGTAGTGTAACTGTGAGGGAAGAGTATAGTGTAAGCGTGCACTACCTTCTAATATATCTATGTACATTTATTTGGCGAGCGGCATTGAGCTGCAATACTACCTCACCGCATCCTACCACTACTAGTCTAAGGTTTTTGCCTATTCTTAGGCATAAGCCATCTTTGTATTCCAGAGTATAACTTACAGTATACACGGACATAAATTATTCTTCTCAAGGAACCTCCGCTCGCTCTAATGCTCTAATGTTAAGTCTTTTGATAAGATCAAGTACTTTGATTAAACTCGTTCGCCTGGCTGGCATGGCGGGTCGGGAAGGTCGGTTAAGAAGACGCATTTAGATGAGTGTGTCAGGCAGAAGTAAAAATCGTTGAATATTAGATATTATGTATATTTTATGTGAGAGTTATTGGGAGTTGTAATGAATTTTGACGGGAAAACTTCAAGTCCGTCCGTCCGTCTTCCATGTATCCGCTGATCAATTTTTTGTGTCTTTATCTGTTACGTTTCATGTGAAGATATATTAAGTGACAAATACTTAAGACTTTCCCAAGGCATTAAGTGAGAGATCAGTGAGGGACTGACTTCCATCATTCGGAAGGATAGACAGATAGTTCTCCACGTCTCGTCTCCTGACTTGTCGTGAGAAGGGAAGAAGCAGCTGGGTGTTTTTTTCATATATGACTGACGATGTTAGTGGGAAGAAGAAGACTCTGGAATGAAAGAAATTAATGAAAGAAATTGAGTTTTGTTACTGTCCCAACTCTATTTTTTGTGGTCGAGTCGTGGTAAGGGGAAGAAGAAGCTAAGGCTAAGTATTGATATCTTTAGAGTCTCTGGGTTGTCACCACCGCGTCACGCGGCTAAGGCTGTCTCAAGAATTTCTGAGAACATGTGCATTTGCAGGAGGGCACGGGAAGAAGACTATTGAAGTAAACCCAAGTCTCATCCAAACACACGTATCCTTATAAACGAATATATGAGTTGTTCTTCTTCTTGGGAAAACTGTCTCTTGGATGTACATGGGAGTAGTGGAGTACGTGACATCGGAAACAAATTTTAAGGAGCTGGAACGTGCACTGCATAATTGGGAAGGTCGAAGAGTTGTTGGAAGGATAGGTTGACATGAAGTCTGTTCAGTGCGTCAACTGGACGGATGGATGGACGAACGGACTTGAGGAACAACTTGGGTCGTCGTCGTCTTGGATTGCCCATTCCACTACAGATGAGTCCCTTTGTCATTCCATTCCATTGGCATTACATTGGATTGGAGAGCAGATTAGATCTTATCGAAAGTCTGGGACTCAAAACCTCAAATTGGACCTGGATTGGATTTAAGGGTCTATCACCAAGACTTTCATTCGTATTCACCATGCACTCCCACTCTTTTGAACTATGTTCTCTCAAGAAGTTTTCCCCTTCTTCGTCCTTCTTCTTCGTTTCCTTTTTTCGTATTGACAAGGAGAACACTGGGCAAATATTATCCGCTTGTATTTATTTATTAACAACACTCCCCCTTCACTCTCCGTTCATTCCTCGGCGTGACAGGAGGAGACAAGAAAAAGCTTTTCCTCTGATTAAGTTTAAGTCATGGTCTTGCCAAGAGGGGCAAAAGTTGTATGGGGAAAGTGTGAAACGTTGCGGGGAAGATTAGTAACATGAGTATCTTCATTTAACAATTAAAACTTCACGATGTCCAATGACTCTGGAATGTATATTGTCATGTTTTCGGACGACCTTCCTTCTGGAACGAAACATACCATAGGAATTCCGTGCTTAATTACGATGGCGATCAACGGTTTTTGACGGCATCAATACTTGATTCTATGTTGAGAAACTAATACAATATATCTCGTTAGAAGACCCACCAATTGTTTCTCCATAAAATAGGATTTTACGGTAAATTGGTATTAGGGACAACCTAATACCACTTTGGAGCGGACGTACCTTAGAGCGTCGTTAGAATTCATGGGCAACCTCAAAATTAGGAATGATTAATTCAACAAAACTAAAAACAAATCCTTCATGGTTTTGGTTTGGGTTGTTTGTAAAATTGTTCTATAGAATGACCACTCATAGCTAGAGTTTTCACTTTTAATGAGACGTATAAAATGTTATTAAAAATTATTGTATTTCCCTTTAGAAAATTAGTGGGTGTCTAAGGAGTCGCAGTTGAATGCAGAACAAATGCTTGTGGATGAGTTGGGGCTTTTCTATTCTGTAATTAATTTTTCCTTTAGTTAATAAGTTTGGGTGAAAGTTTTGCTAATTAGGATCATTGATGATCTTTGGTGGCAGGCTTGAAGGAACGTGGTGGTAGTCATTCTCCTGTTTATGAGAATGGGAGATTATGGGTGACTATGCGATGGCGATGGGTTTTGAATGGATATGTAAAACAAGTCAGAGTTTAGTGAAGCGGAGTAAACAAGGGAATTTTGGATAAGGGCCTTTTGTTCTGAGGACATGGAAAGTGTGGCTGGTGGTTTGTGGAGGAAAATGTACTTTTCACGTACGTATATTTGGGATTATTAGATAGATAAGCTATACATGGTTGAGTTAACGTGGGCGTAAACCAGGGTGGCCTGTGCTCTGAGTTTTGAAACTCATACATCGGCTATGGAAAGAGTTGAGTGACGGAGAGAGTGCGGTGAAAGCAGAGGAAAAGCAAGGAAGGGAAATAAGCTCTCCATATTAGTTTAATACGAAGAATGGGTTTCCTTCTGTTCACGACTGAAAGTCCCCATCCCTCCATGTAGAAGAACCTCCTTTGAATATTATTGTGATTCATGATAAATGAATCCATGGGTTATAATGCGAACACATTATATTGGATGCATTCCACACATCTAGTCAACTCTAAACACATACAAAAGGGAATAAATCTGATCCATTCCATGCGTCCAAGTCTCTTTACTCTGCACTGCTAATTACACTCTGTATTATTATACTCCCGTTATAACCTCGTCAAACCCACAGAATTATATTTTATCATCTTTCTGCCTCCCTTAACAATTATAATCAGTGTTGAGAGAGAACGCGAATATAAGGGCCGTGCACAACTACTCAACCAGAGTTTTTCATGACAGACAGGTTCACGCCAAGCCAATTAGATTGAATTAGCGTGCGTGAACTATTTTTTGCATTAAGTGGTATGACTGCAAAGGTACAGTTATCATGCATGTAATGGTAATGTAGTGAAATTTGGTATGAGTGACAAAGAATTAGTCGTGGTCGATTGTCACTCATTTTAATGAGCGACCACGTCCTTGCTGTCTACGTCGTACTTGACCATTGCTGTAGGAATAACCCAACAAGATTGAAATGTATTCTTCACCGATGTCGTCAAAATATATTCGGGTACATAGTTCAGGTTTGACTGCGTAGCCGGGAAGAAAATATTTTATTTATTTAAAAAAAGAAATAAGAATTGAATGAAGACAATGTTCGAGTTGAAGAATGCGAATGGGTGTCTGATACTGCTAGATTTCTCAGCCCACTCTCATATTACGGGAGTGGTGAAAGTTGGCCCGAAAATACCGGGTTTTGATTGAACACCGGGAGCGACTTGGTCAGGAATGAGTAAACGCCAGGCATTTATTATACTAGCGACGCTTGAGTGTCTGATGGACTGGATCTGTTTTTTTTTGTGGATAAATATGAGGGCAATGGTTGTGGATGGCGAAGAACCTGTCTGTCGTTGTTATGGTAATGAGGGTTTGTGGTGTGTGAAAAGGACCGATAGGATGGAAATGTTGAAGGGGAAAATATTTGGCTTAGCCAGCGTCATTGGCCGGAGAAAGGAAAGAGGGCCTTTGGGGAGATGAGTTTATCTTGACTTTTTGGGTAGCGTGTCTAGTCTAGGCTTCAGGATTCCTCTGAATATATAATTTTGAGGAGAGAGAGAAAGTGTGGGCTTTTGGACGTTATGTTATGATAGGATGTATAATATTATGGTCTGGCAGAAGTTATAAATGGAGTATGAGTTCCCTACGGTTCATAGGCTTGGGTTACGGAAACGGTTACGGACTATGGTAGTATTGTGGAATTTAGATGTAGATGATGTGCCTGTGCTCCTTCCCTAGCTTTCCCGTTAGCTTCTACCGTAATGAGCTTAACGTTGTGTTCTGCTTTTCTTAACAGCTATAATGGGGAATTGTTCACGGTATCCCGGGACTGGTTGTATCGTGGTTGAAGATGCCAAAGTAATGGCTCGGGGTGAGAAGCATTTCCCTGTGATTGACCTAACTTCCATTTCACCCAAAAGCAATGAAGGTAAGAGTCTCGTTCTGAATTTTTACCTCGTTTCCCCTTTTCTTTACAGTAAATCGTTGGGAGCTTAAGCTATGGAGAAACTGGGTTTAGCATTAACATAGCTTGTGCGCTTTTGGGGCTTCACGTATGTTATGTTGGAGTCATTTTATGAAAGCATGGTATAAACACATTAACTTTAATGTTTCATTGAGTTTTGCATAACTAGTTTGGAGTTTTTGAAGTTTTATACCTTTGTCCTCATGTACAACTTGGGGGAATAGAGTCCCCCGGTTATGACAGAGTTAAGTTGACACAGAGAAATAAGTAGTGGGAGTTAATTGCTCAGCAAATGTCTTTCAACATGTTTGCATTCCAGCACATATTGTATAAGTTTTATCACATTTGGCTAACTCGTGTAGCAAATATTTAACAGACACGGGTCGAGGAATGACTCTTAGAATTGAAATATAGATATTGGTTTATTTATTTATTACTTTTTTGGGGATTAATAGGAATGAGTACTCAGTTCTTTCATAATCTTAATATTCTATTTATAGAATAATTTCAAAATAAATATTGGACTTGATCACGGGCGCACAGGAGTATTTAATGTGTGAACATGTTAGAGTGAAATTGATGAAGGATATAAATTATAAGGAGAAGGAATGAAATGATGGAGCTGATTGTCTAATGTTTTTCATTTTTAGTAGAGATGGTTTCTCCAACGAGTCTTGTGCCAGAGGTGACTTCCAAAGAGTATGGTGAGTTTAGTGATGGTTTAGCCCCTGCGGAAATGATTTGGGGTCAAGTGCTGACGCGTCGAATTGAGCCTTACTCGTACTGGACTCTTGAGATGAATATGATCTCTAGTGCTCATGTGAATTTAAACCTGAGCGTACCTTGGGGCACGAATTGGGCACTCTTGTTTCGAAAAAATGCCCTCCCGTCCGTAACTCAACATGACTTAATGAAAGTAGTCAAGAATGGACGGGTTGAGCATCGGAATAAACGACGACATGTCCGGAGCACAGAAAGTGACTACCCGGAGGACAATGCAACGCTCGCGAAATCATCCTCAGTCATCCTTATGAGAGAGAAGAGAGAAACATTTGCTGATCCGAGCGTCATTGTCGTGTCGGAGTATTTGGACGCTGGGAAATGGTTCCTCCGATTATTTAATGATGATTTGTCACCGAGACGTGTACGTCTCATAACCTCTGTTGACCCAAAAGCTGAAATCCGATGTCCTCAGCAATGTTCTGGGAATGGGAATTGTGTCTATGGGAAGTGTCATTGCTTTGAAGGCTTTACTGAACTCGACTGTTCCACAAGTAAGCATTTCACGTTGTAGCGTAAGCAGGTATATGTAGTGCACGCGGGCAATGCCCGATTTTTTCCATTCCATTACATTAGTATAATAATAACAGACACGGAAAAGTGTGTGGTTCTGTGTGAGCCAACTCCATTCCAGCTGTTGCCATTGGAAAATCCAATACAATTTAAATTGCTGGCCGAAGAGACCTAAGCTGTCCAAGGTCCATTACTGTGATTAATTCCGGGTAGTGCCGATTGTGTGTCAGTTTTAATTAAACAAACGAGAGTGTGGGAGTAGTATACGCTATTAGTAGTAGGATGTTTATATACTGTCCCGGTCGTACGTCACGTACGTTTGTACGTTACTGCTTTACTACCAGCACTACATATTTGAGTTCTGTCAAACACATGTGAAAATAAATCTGTGGATTTGGAATTTCTACAACTACACACTGCATGTAGCTTTACTACTCTTCCAAAATTCCATTAAAATAAGGAAAGCCCTTGGGGCAAATAGATTATATTGGAGTAGTATTTGCCGGTATGCAGATTATATGGCAAGATTTAACTAATAATGTTTCTTCTTTGCGTGGCTTGAAGGCATCTGTCCAGTGCTGTGCAGTAACCATGGACGATACGGCGGAGGAGTGTGTCACTGTGAACCAGGGTGGAAAGGATCTGAATGTGATGTTCCAGAGTCCGAGTGTGAGATAGGGAATTGTCAAGGAAATGGAGACTGTGTGAATGGAAAGTGCGTTTGTCGGAAGGGATGGATGGGAGAGTTCTGCGATCAACGTGAGTTCTCTCAAAATTCTATACTCTAATCTCTTCCCGAATTTTCCAATCCTTTTTATATACCATGTCATATTATAGACTAGAGTTGAATCCTGTTTGGTCTGTTTCCTCTCTCTTTCACATGTATGTTTGTTTGTACTTTCTCTCAATTCCTGGATGGACATGTCCGTCCGTCCATCCGTCTGTTTGTTTGTGTCATTGCTAAGTCTCTTGGCTTCTGGTTGGCAGTCATCCCTCCTGTTATCTCTCTCCTATATTTTCCAATGGTCTCGTAAGCCAAAGCATGGATGGCATAGCTAGACTTTCGCTTTTAGCCGCGGAGAAAGGAAATGGGTGGATTGACTGGAATGAAATGTACAAAGCTGGACTCCATCCAATTTTCTCTTTTCCTCCCGACGACTACTACTTGTGGCTCCACACTTACTCCGGTTCTCATTTTAAATAGATAGCTGACTAGGCTAAGGTAATGGTTAGGATATGGATGGTTCTTCCATAATGTAGGATAAGAGATTCATTCAGGATGCACTGAGGGGAGAACCAAATGAGCTTTGTCGTGCATGCACAATTTAATCGTTTCTCTCAAGACACCAACCACCAGCTTTTCCAACTGAAAGAGGTTAGTAGTCAGAGTCAAAAGCATTTCCTCCGGAAAACACAACCCAAAAAACCGTCTACATAACTTACTAGGCAGATGTAGAGAGAGTGAGTGGCTTAAGTCTTCCAGGAATTTAATCCAGAATGCAGTTTTGGATGAAGACCACAAATAAGTAGTAAAGGAGACGAGGGCAAGACCCCATGTCATTCTCCTTCGTCACTCTGTCGGCTTTATGAATAATGTAGTTTGAGAGGAACAAAGGGTCGCTGGAGGACTGTGAGGACTCACAACGTCACAACCTCAAGTCCCCGCGCTCCTGTCACAAAGGAAAAGGTGTAAAGTGCTTTCTCGGACCCCCGTCAAATTCTTGGAAGGAAGACGTGGAGAAGAGGACATGTGCATATATATGTACAACATCCCAATGTCCCTCTACAGAAGTGTCCAATTTACCCTGACATTGCCCTGTGTCCCGCCTCCAAGACTCATCTTTGCAAGGTAGATTCTAAAGAAGGTTTTTGCGTGGCAGAGGAGGAGGGGTGGATGTATGTATCGAATATGCATGGAGAAGAAAAGAAAGTGGAGTGAACCTGGGAGCTCCTGTGATCTGTAAAAGGGAAAAAGACGGAAAACGCATTTCACTTTTGTTGGTCTTCAGAGACCACTTTTTTCGAGGCTCCGATCCACTATTATGACTTTGCCAAAAAGGATATTTTTCTGCACACTGCACTCTTCTCTACAATTTCCACTCATCCTACGTTGTTGGACGGACAAGACCAGACCATGAGACCCCCATGCACACTGTACATTCAAACTCTACTTCACCACCACCGTCTGCCTGCTTTCTCACTTTCTCCATTTCCCATTGGAAGCTTTAGAAGATTGTTACTCATGCTTCCAGTAGTGACTTTCGTGTCTCATAACTATGTATCTATTCAGCCAGAGATATGTACTTCTTTTCATGTTCATACATTTCCATTTCATACTACTGTGTAGTCAGACCTAAACTCAGAGACATCGACTCTTCTCAGCCCTTAAGACCGGCAACTTACTAACCAGTTTTCACAATTTCCCACTTTCCCGCCTCCTTTTCCCTGCTAGACTAAAGTCTGTCTCAAATAACACCTCCCTACCACCCCGAAATTACATATATACATACATAAAGTGAGAAAGAATCCAAGTCTTTTTTTCTTTCTCTCTCTCGTTTCCCTATATCGCGGGTTGACTCCGTTTGCCGCTGGTCTCCTTCATCCATTCATCTCACGTCCGTTTAAAATTTAATTAAAACCAAAGCGAGTCGACGTACGTACGGAGGAATTGAGTGAGTGAGTGCCTGCCTGCCTTTAGACTCCAAGACCAGACTGAATTGTATGGCATAAGCATGGGATGTGTAAGTAGTTGATTCAATGCAAAGCCACAACTATGGGATGTATGTGTCGCAGAAGATAGGACTTTCATTTTTACCTTCATGAAATCACCTAGTGAGTGGGTGCCAACAAGTTATAAGGATGGGATGAGAGGTAGAGTAGTAGTATGTCATTTTTCTCAAATTTTACTCGTGTATGTTTGTCACACGATTTATCAGTGGAGAACTGAAGGGAAGACACTCATGCATGGCCGGGGCCGGTGCGGGGCTGTGCCCTCTTCTGGATTTTGTCTATGCATATATGCCATATGCAAAGAGAAAGTCAGAGACAGAAGGTTTGTGGAGAAAATTCTTGTGCATGAGAGAGAAAGTGGTGAGAATAGGGAACGTGGATTCTGTTCATTCACTCTCCTTCATGTATGATCTGAATTGTGAAGGGGATGTGGACGTCGTGTGCTTTTCCTTCCTCAACGATAATCAATCTTTCATCTCGTCATCTCGGACTGTGTTCCCCGTCTGCTTCCATCCTTCCTTGGATGCTCTAAACCTAACAATGTCGGGTGAATGAGTTGAGGAAACTGTACGCTTGCTATGGTTCATGATGGTGATCCAGCTTCCTTGCTTTACTTGTGATGTGATGGAATTTCACTAATACAACTCACGGACTTTCCCCTTACCATTGTTGCTCTCTAGTCCCTAATTCTTGTCTCTCTCCCTTGTTTTCTTCCTTCCACTCCACTACAGTCTAATATTATGGATAACCCCGCTTTGGTTTTGTTTGGTTATTCCTCTGGAACGAGAATATTGAAAGTGTGTGGGAAGCAGAGTTTAGAATAAGTGACCGGAGTGAATGGGTACTTGCCTATTTAGAAATTGATTTTCTCACTGTGCTGGAGAGTACAGAAAACCGAGGCGTATGAGCATGCCGCAAGTGTCAAAACTGGTGAAGGAGTGAAAAGAATGATAAATCATCATATTATGGCCAACTAGTACAGCAGTACAGTGAGATACAAGGAAAGAAGGTAGTTTTTACGAGGAAGGAAAAGGAAGAAAATGTTTGAATGAGAAATCTGAAAAGGAAAAGGAGTGCGGGAAAGAAGGAGAGTGAGAAGACAGAAGAGAACGTCTCATTTTAAATGAATCGAAGAGAGAAAGAAGGGTGGATATGTGTGGGTGGGTGTTTTGGACGTGAAATAGTCGACTATCAGAGAAAATGCCAAATTACTGACGGTCTTTCTTTTTTCTTCCTTGTGACTATGAATATGGATGGATTGGTGTGTGGCAGAGAAAATACAGGCAAACATAAGGTCTTTTTTGGTATGATGATTGCATTTGGTGGGGGTTGGTTGTTGAGACGAGGAACAAGTCTTTTGCTTTTACAGGAAGTTTTCTCTTCAGTTGGTCGACTGACTGATTCAGATTCCAATCCATGCCTTCTCATATATTTCACGAAGATCCCTCATGGGGTTCTTTTCTAGCTTGGATCCATGCCTGAATAACTATTTCCAAGTCTTCTTACTACTACAAACAGCTGACATTATTCTAACAAGATTTAAATCGATTCCTATCGTATGTCTGGACGTATGTATTCAAACAAGCCTTACTTCCCCTCATCCTCTATCAAAACTTTTATTGGCAAAAGAAAGGAGAACGTATGAATGCGGGTGAAAGATTTCTGAGTTCTAGTGTGATTGTTTTAAATTTTGCTTCTTTTCGTACATACTGAATTGAATGTGTTGGCGTCGTGTCCTCATTGGGAGTCCAGCCTAGTCTTGTTGCAATTTGATGCTAATGGAGCATGGAATAGTGTTTCAAATGAGAGCATGACAAACGTGATTCATTTATTGAATATGCTATGGAGAGAAACAAGCGGGTACAGGGGGATTTTGATGGATGAATGAGTTTTACATTGCTTCCTTCATGCTTGCTGATTCATCAAAATTCAGTTTTGCTAAATTGGCGTGTGAAAAACGAACATTGGATGAACGTGGGACGGATATTTGCTCCTTCAATGCTCAGCAACACTCAAATTTCTATCCTTTCCTAGCTCCTTCTTGGTCTACATGGAATCAGGGATAGACAAACAGATTAAATATTAATGGAATTCCCACATGTTGTTTTGACAGCGGAGTGTGCGGAGCCGTCATGTTCACAACATGGAACTTGCGTACAAGGAAAGTGCCTCTGTACAACGGGGTGGACAGGTCATTCCTGCAAGTAAGTATTTCATCCAACAATTTCCAACATACGAACGGATGTAATTCGGCAAATTCAACTTTCTAATCTTTTCACAAGAATATAGTCAAGTTATTATCAGGAGACTCCTGGCCTTAAGATCATAGAGATATCATGATCGAGTAGTAGAGAACTAGCGCTTTCATTCTTTTCCATGCTAATGTGGTTAGCCGGTATTATGGAAACACGCAGTAAGGCTTCAAATAAATGTCAATCTTGAATAGTAGTTGGAGGTTTTAGTTTGAGACAGGACGAGCCTTATCACGTGTATTTTCACTAAAGTTCTACGGAAAGTTGTTTTTGTCAGTACTACGTAACGTAGTGTGTCTAAAGTATAGGACAATCAATGGCCGTAACAGTACCAACATATGATGAATGCATTTCCGAGCAGGCACAAAATAAAAAACCAAAGAAGCGTAAGGAATTTTTATGAAAGTAAGAAATATTTATAGTACATTTGGAAAACATGTCACATTCTCGCTACTAGAAATAGAATTCTATTTCGGACGGTGGGTAAAGTTTTACAATCATTCATATGTAAGAAGTCGAATCAAGCATTTTCTTAAACACTCGATGAATCCCGCGTACATACTGGGCATTAGCATCCGGTTAAAATTACAACATTGAAACAAGGCCTGGTTGAAACACGAGCAGGTTGTATTGAGTACAGTTAATCAAGTACTACTCATTTACATCATAATAATTTCAAGAGGTATGTCCGTATTTTGTGAGTACTCAGTCGTATGTTTGTACCCATTGAACTCATTTGTGGTCGCAAGCTAGTTGGTTAGCTTAGCTCAAGTAATCGATTTGCTTGGAAGGAATCGATTACTAATAAATATTAAAAGGCTCGCTTATGTGCATGTGTGTGCGTACCCTGTCAAAAGTGGATTAATGTAAGCTTTCTCTTTCTAGTTTTCCAGAGAGTCTCTTGGCCAAGTGCATTCCTGACTGTTCCACTCGGGGTGTGTTCGATCCAGAAACAAGAACATGCATGTGTCAAAAACCTTACGGTGGCCCTCAATGTCTTGAAGGTAAGTGACCATAGCCATGGCCATGGCCAAATGGAAATTGAATTTGTACATTAGACGATGATAGGAGACCTTGTGTCGAGAAAGAATGGTATGAAGGAAGAGGAGGACCCTTTTGTGGAAAATCTCTGAATTCGGGCCCCATAGAAATACTTCCTCCTCGAGACTAGCGGTTATTTCCGGCCTGAGACTTTCCTTCACTCTACAATTTATGAGAATACCCTTGAAGGAAGTTAGAGAAGGAGGGGAGAAAATAGAAAGAGAAAGGAGGAAAGGTCTGAACATCTTTCTCCCTGTGTGTTCGTGAGATGAGTGAATGTATTATTGTCTATCTCTCGCCGTGTACTATTTGTCTCCTCCACCCTGAATTTTGTATGTATTGGATGGATTGGATTGGATGGTTATAGGACTACAGACATGGCATGACTATTTCTAAGTAAGTTGGATAGAAAGCTAAGGGAAGGAAGGAGAGGAGATTCCGCATCTTACATGTGATCCAAGCCTTGTATTTTTATTGCCTTTCATCAAAAAAAGATACAAGACAAGAATCACTAACATTTTTGGCAAGTCCCTTCACGCCTCCGTCCTCACACAAGTCACTTTCTTCATAACATGATCCCTTTATTATTTCATACACTTTTATTAGTTGCAAAGCCACCAGTCGTCATCCTACTCAGCAATCCTATCGTCAACTAAAAAGGAGGGAGGGGATAGAAAAAGAAACGAAAAGTCATTCCTGCCCTCAAATGAGAAGAACTTGTTCGGAAGGAAAAAACAAACTTCCAGAGTTTCCAATCAATACATGGTCGTGGTCGGGCGTAGCTGGATTTCAAACAAGTCATTTCAAATTTATATTCCCTTTTTCCTTCTTCATTCATTTGACTAAAAGTTTAATGCCCTAAAGGTTTGTCGGGTTGACCATAAAGCAAATTGATACTCTGCTTAGTAAACTCAACTGAAAATGTAATATACATACACACATACACATGTATTTGTGTATGTTTTTCATTGAATATGGAGTTGATACTGGAAACTAGAACTTGAATATTGTACATGGAGAAAACTGATGAGAATGACTTGCTGTACTCATGTAATCGAAATGTGGTTGAAGTTTTGGTGTGCAGTAGAATTTGGAACTCTCATTGTCTTTTTTCACAAATAATTTAGAACATTCACGGCTCATGAATTGCATGCTTGCGATTTGTACGAGTGCGAGTAGTGAGTACATGGCAGGAAGGAGATTTGCGGTCCATGGGTTTTATTACTTTAGTCGCCTTTAATTGAACGGATTTAAATTGCACTGTAAACCGCAATGCTTTAGAACAGCAAAAACGGGAAGTTTCGTGGTGTTATTTTCCAATTTTACTCCGAGTTGAATGGAATCGCAATCCAGCAGAGTGAGAGAGAGAAAGGTTGAAAGTTCTCTTTCCCATGAATTGAAATTTATTTGGTTCTCTCTCCAAGTCAGAAAAAAGTGCAAACTCTGTGAATTTTCAAAGAATTAAGGGCGATTTGGAGAGGCAGAACTGGTTCATAGTTTTGAACTTTGACTGCGTGCTTAAATGTGGGGCAGATTTGGAACTAATATTTGGGATGACGTCCTGAGAAGTTGACGTTAATGTTTAGACGGTTAGTTATTAGTGAATGGAGTTTGAAAGTCCGGGTTGACAGAGATGAGCTGCGGATGGGGATTAATATATATGAGTTGGCGAAATGGATAATGATCTCCTTTGAGGAAGAGCCTTCTCTCCCATAGTTATTATTTGTAGGAAGGTAATCTGAGTGAGAGAGTGGGTTGGAATGGAAATGATCCTTTCCTTTGCCCTCTAGTTTCGATGGCTTATTTTACAAAGGCAGTTTTAAAATTTATGATCGTGAACTGTTTCTTTCCTTGTCATAAAATCCGCCGGAATGAAACCATTACATTCATTATCCCCCGCCCGAATATACTGAGTGGAAAAAGGACGTTTGTAAATACATGCATGGTGGGGCACGGGATGGTTGGGGGAGGAGGACTTGTGGATAACTAACTATTTACATAATACCTACATATATTCATAACGGGGTGGGGGGAGGGTTCTAGTGTTACACTATACCCACCAGGGTTTTGGTAAACTCAAGAGTTTTCAGGAGAGAGGAAAGGAACCCGGAACCGGGCATTGTGATGATTTTTGAACCCGAAGAAAGCTCAGTATATTCCTGGGACACAAGTCGCATATGAGAACCACCAAAACACATTACGGGCAACTCTACTCGAGGATGCTTTACATACAGACGACCAGTAAAATCCTATCAAGTCAGATTTCGCACTTTTACAGCGTGCTGAGATGTATAAAAACGTTCCTTCTTGACTCGGGAAGGCAGCAGGGCATGTGAGGATATCAACTCCCAAATTATGACCCATCCTCATTTATTTCTATTCGACAAAAAATAGAGAGAGGAAGAGGAGGAGAGAATTTTATGAGTTGAGCGTCCAGGGTTTTATGGGTTTCGTTGAAAACCACGACCACAATTCCATCCATAGTCCTCCGTTTCCTTTTCTTCCTCTTTTATTGATTCCATCCGAGTGAGTTGGTGCTAATAATACGTAAGTTTTATATGGAAAGACGGAATCGTCCTAACCGTCCACATTGTCTGCCTTTTTTCAGTTGTTTGTGAGAAGGAGTGCGGGCGTAATGGGTTCTGCAGCGACAAAGGGCAGTGTGAGTGTCAAAGTGGTTGGAGCGGGGACAATTGTGAAATGCTCATCTGTGACCTACGGTGTCAAGAGCACGGGCAGTGTAAAAATGGAACTTGCATCTGTTCACAGGGATGGAATGGAAAATACTGCACTTTGGGTAAGTCTAACCAGCAATGTGAATGTTCTCCCCTTGAACACCCTGCGCATTCCTTAACACGCAATTTGACTTTTTATCCCAGACTCTCCTCTAAACCAATTTTCAAGCTTTGTTTGGTTGTCATTATGGGAATTTAACATTTATTTACATTGGGATTTTAAAAGATACATAAATATTTCCGTATGACCTGCTCGTGGTAACTGCAAATAAATAATGCTTCACGCACGGTCCACGTCAAATCTCATCAAGATCCCTATCGAAATTGCAGACCCTGACCCGATTTGAGACACTCAGATGGTCAATCTAGGCTGGAATTGAATTTATAGATGTAGAGTAGGTAGAGATGTAGGAGATGAGAGAAGCGATTACATATTGCTGAATAAGTTTTGTGTTGGGCGGGTCGGTCGGTTGACTGACTGGTCGCTTCAATACCCGCCGTTCATCCCAATGGAATGGAACGGTCCAAGTGACTCAAATGTGGTGCATTGACAAGTGGGTAGCTGACTGCGTGATCTGGTCGTGGTCGCTGGGAAGAGATGTGTTGAATATGAGGATAAAGAATCCTGGACAGAATCTCAGAGACAAGGGGATCCTACAAAATAATAATTTTCCTTTTCCTAGCCGGATGTCCCAATTCGTGTAGTCGTCATGGCTCATGCATAATGCAAGACGGAGTCTACTCCTGCAAATGCAACAACGGCTGGGCCGGTCTCAACTGCTCCGTTCCACTGGAAACCAATTGTTCCGATGATGTCGATAATGACGAGGGTAAGATCTCATTCTTTTCAGCTTCCGTCCTCTGAATTTTAAAGCTCAGCTAGAACTCTCAAATCTTGAGTTGGGCTCCGAAGCTTCGTTGACACTCTAGGCTTAGACTATCATTCCATTCCTTCGTACTCTTTTCAAACATGCAACCAGTTTTTTTTTCCCTCAGTTTGTTTTACTCATCATGTCACGTAGGAACATGTCCTCCTCACGCGGAAGGTATATGTAACAAAAAGAATTGCATTACAAATTCCAACCCATCACATCCACCTGTTTTTCCCGTACTACCAACAGGGCTACTTTTTATATCAATTCCGAAGTCTCAAAGCGCAGAAATTGACTCTGCTTGCGACTTATGCAATTCAACGAGATTTTGCTCTCTAGATAGTGGTGGCAATGCTAAAAGTAAAGAAATAATAATGATATTCCTTTCTCTTTTATTTTGGTCTTCGGAGAAAGTTTCTTGCACAACTTTCTCCGCGAAGCGAAAGCACGGAGAAACGAGAAAGGTCTGATATATCCGGTATTATGTATTCTACAGATGGAATGACGGACTGCTCTGACAGTGAATGTTGTGAAAGCGTTGCGTGCAAAGAACATTTGATGTGCATGACCGGTAAGCTTTAACTTTCTATTCGTAAATAATTTATAATAATTTTTATTTCTAAGACACTTGGAGAGGTGTTCTTGCAAGGACGCATTTATTTATAAATAACAGAACGTAAGTGTATGGACACGTTCTGACAAAGAATCAACAAAACAGTAATACGAATAACACGCTTTAGAAGAAAGGATTCTAAAACGCACTGAAGGTACACATACTGTAGTAAATGACATTTTGGTAACTGTCGGGTTCCTAGACTTCACATAAGACGACGTTTACCTTATAGAAGTAACGACAAAAGTGTTGTACTATCTCTCAGTTTTCTTGGAGTAAGTGAGTGTTAACTCTCTTACTCGGCCCTAAGGGCCGGCCCTTAGGCCGGCCCTTACCGGCCCTAATTCAGAGGTACTAAGTGCGTGTTTGAGTTGGGATTAGTAACTCAAAATATATGGGCGATGTACTTGGAGAAAATGAAGACTTCCTCGGTCAGAGGAAGCAAAGTTAACTTGTTGATGAGGTATCCCTTCCTTTCAAGGCGCTTATTTAAATTCTCATATTGGCCAACAATAGTTGAAGAATCTTTTCGAGATACCTGCAAATAAGGAGTCTTTGTTTCCAATTTACCTCCATAGTCGGCAACAGTGTCGTATTGGTGATAAACGACTCCTTCGTCGTTGCTTGGTTTATCTTTTCCTCCATTCTTGATTCGACCCATTTGTGTAGGAAGCTGATAGTAACCTTCAGGAGCATCTGTGCATGTAAGACGAGTATTGCTTTGTTCAATAAGCATTTGTTCCATCTTCGTCTCAACTTTGTTGGCAAGGTTAGTTGCTTTGTTCAGAATTTGGAACTCCTTTCTCCTTCTCGGTCTCGCGTATCCAAAAAGATAGAACTTAGTAGGACTTCGACAAATAACAAGGGCCCTCGGAGGTTCATGTGGCAAAATGTGTATCGATTAACTTCTGCAGTTGGGACTTAAAAAGCAGACATTTCCGTTTCGGATGCTGAGACGGACTTCTTTGACTTTCTTGGTCACAGCTACTTGACCATCCTCATTTTCGCCCATGTCTTCTCGACCTTCGCTCAATACAACATATTTTTCATCTGTAGCCTCTATGAATGAAACTATTCTGGACCAGTCCGACTCCTTCAAAACGGCATTTTCATCATTAAACACAGCCTTGCACATGAGTTTTGCTGACATCCCTGAAAGGTATAAAGGAAATAAATTTTGGTTAACAAGGAACGGTGGAATACTTGTCTCGGCTGAAGTGATTGTACCCTGTTTTTAGCACATCTCTTGATATCCTTTGAACAATCAAACAGCGGATTATTGTCATCTAATAAATCCTGGATGATATAGGCTCCATTGATAGGATCAATTCGTGGTTGTTGAACGTAATTTTCATCACAACGCACATCATCCTGAGAAACGTCACTACTAATGTCCTAAAATAATTTAAACATTCCACAAATTAGTAAATAGTCTCACTAATAACAACTTTCGCCGCACTCTGGTTTGTCAGAGAGACAAAGGGTTAACTCGAAGAGAATTCTTTTCCACCATATGCACACACACACACATTCAACATTAACTGCAGTGACGAGATGGCTCATGGACACGAGTGTCTTACGGAATCTGTGGAAAAATTTGTCTTTTTTTATCTCCAGTGGATTACTGGAGCCAAATCCGCCAGCCTAATTCCAAGTTTTTCCATAATTTTATTATTTTTTAGTAAAAATAATAAAATTGCTCATTTATACACTTGCCGTTGTCAATGGCTAATCTTACCAAAACTTCAAACTCCTGGGATTGAGACTCCTCCGTCGTTTTTCTCTTCTTCACAATTAATCCGAGTCCATGTCATAGGTCAACGGCACCTTCAACTTCAATTTCACTGAAACCTCCCTGAATTCCATTACGTACTAATCACTGGCTCAAAAGTGCAGTGGGTCAACCGAATAAAATTAAAACAAATGAGGAGAGAGCGTAGCGTGGGTACGACCAGGAACAAAGGAAATTACACTGACTGACTCAAACGTCATTTTTGCGCTACCTCTCTCTCCTCTTGTTCAGTAGACGCTAAGCGTCTAGTCTCTTGTTCACATTACAAAATAAATGCTACGCTTATCAAAACTTACGTACTCTTCTCGTTTTTTTACATGTTCAATGACTATGAAACCTACTGTCAATGACAGCCAATGACCCAGTCGAAGTCTTGCTCAGGAAACAACCACCAAGTGTGACCTCGTCCTTCTACCAAAGAGTCAAATTTTTAATTGAAGAGGAAAGTGTTCAAAGCTATGCTCAGAAAGATGAGTATTGGGAAAGGTAATGTCGGCGTCTTAGCCTTTTCTTCATAGACTTCCTTCTCTGTGCTGTTCATTTCGTATATTGGGGGAATTGGTTTATCTGACTTATTGGGCTTGGGAATGGAATCTTTCACTTATTTACTACTTCCGGGTTAATTTAGTTTTCGGGTTATCAACGTGGCAGGGTAGGGCTAATGAATGCTTTGCCTTTACAAAAAGAAAGTATTGAATTTAATGAAATTGAATTGAAAGTATGAGTACTCTAATTCGCCCACCTCTTGAGGATGGGAAAGACAAGTTTTTTGGAAAGACAGTGTTGTCTTTATTTTGTGTGTTGTATTTATTTGTGTCCCAATTTCCCATATGTATGACCGAACTAAACTACTAAACTGCCGGATGATAATACTCTTGTGTCAATTTCTCTGGTTGTGTGTCGTCTTGAACTATATATCTGTCTCTTTCTCACTCGGCTCCTTCCTTGCTTTACAACTCTTGCCTATCGGTTCGGTTTGATTTCAGACACTTGCGGTATTATGTTGAGTGTCCTCCAAAAATGACTGTATAGTGTGAAATGAAAGGATTTCCGCCTTCTGATCGAACGTCGTTTTGGTTTCAAACTCGGCATCACAATTGCCATTTTAAGTTGAAGTAATCATGGGACTTTCACCGAAACTTTCACCTTTCACTCTGCAGTGTTTTTGGGAGGCATTTTGCATTTCGACCTCATCTCTTTGCAGTCTCTGCTCGAGTTCAGAAAATCCTTAATATTTTCCTCTAAGCCAATTAGATCCTTTAGCATTAGTAGAGCATAAAAAATCCGGGTGAGATCGGAATATTTCTTTTCAATGATTGAAAAAAAACGGCTTAGACTTTTAATTCCGCTTTTCTCCTCATTCCTTGGTCCCAAATGAGCGGGTAGTGAGAGAACCGAACCGACGGAATTGTGTGTGACTGAACTGCAACTAATTTGGCGTTCTTTATTTGTTTCTGATCACAACTCACTCACTTAAACCCTGTGTGTGTCCGAAACTAGTCACTTTTGGAGTTCTTTCGAGCATCGGTAAGTCCAGCCAAGGTTGCTTCTTACATTATTTCTGAGACAACAAACAAACAAAAGCCTTTCTATATTTTCTCCTTTGACTTGACTTTTTGTTTTGACTTTCTTTTTTCTTAATTGAGTTTTTTTCTTCAATGCCGTCGTCAATTCAGGCGAGTGCGTAAAGTGCAATGATTCGATTTAGGACAAATGCTGCAAGTTATTTACTTAGGCGGCCTGCAAAGGCTTTCAATTTTTTTTAGACTATGTATTATGATTTCATAATTCATGGGGTTTTTGCAGTGCTTCTTATTACTCTCGCTTATACATTTTTCGCTCTCACACCTCTGAGTTGATTAAAAAACGGAACGATCCTACACCCCTTGAGTGCCTTCCTCAACCGTTTGTGTCCCTGTCTTTGTCTTTGTCGATACTTTCCATCTCCTCTCCTCAACTTCGAACGTCTTCCCCTTGTCTTTTCAACGGAGGACTTTTCTTTTATCAAAATTAATGAAAAATAAACAAAAGTATGAAGAAAAATAAACTTTGTGATTATAACGAGAATAAGTTATAGTGGCCAGCTGCGGCGGAGACAGTCATTGTCAGTTTTCTCTCTATCTTCTTTTCTATTCTGATTACTTCTTACTCCTCCTACTACATTAAGTCAATGTTTTGGGTGAAACGGAGAGACCAATTTTCTTCTCTGTGGGGGTTCCCCATGGGTTTTACAGGAGGGTGTCAGTCATTCGTGGTCAAGTTCTCTCTGCCGATGGATTGGGAATTGTTGGAATCCGTGTCAGTGTTGACAAGAGCCAAAGACTCGGTTTCACTCTCACCAGGAAAGGGGGATGGTACGAACTTATCTCACGTATTTTTTAAAATGAGAATTCAAACCTTTTCATACCCTGTAGAACTTGGACAAGAAAACAAACTTTTTATTCCTCATCAGGTTTGACATGCTCGTGAATGGAGGTGGGTCCGTGACTCTTCAATTTCAACGAGTCCCATTCCGACAGTTGACACGCACGGTCTTTGTTCCTTGGAATGAAATAGTCGTTCTTGATCCAGCTGTGGTTCTATCAGGTAAAACTACAAATCAGTTATTAACAACGTAACGTTGAGCATACAGCAGTGACGCAAAACGTTTATCCAAACATTTCATAATGAAATTGTCACCCGAAACAGGATGGGGTATGTAGTAGCGGGGTTGGTCGAATCATCGAATAGATATCGATTCAATATTGCAAGTCAGATTCTTTCGGTAATCATTGTGTGACCTTCTTCGGATATAAAAGTGGCTATAAGTTATTATAAGGTGGCGAGATGAACTTGAATATCAAGGTAAATTAATGTGTTCGGTTATTGATACAGTATATACAGGATCACACCTTCGTGACCAGAGTTTCGAAGAAAGTCGCCAGTCTCAGGCACCCTGTTTGCAACATAATCTGGACATTCTTAAGCCAACCATCATGTCTTCCTGGTTTCCTCCAATGGTTGGGGCTTCTCCACAAAAGACTCTTGTTTTTGGTGAAACTCAGGTGAGCCATGGGATTTGAGTTTAGTTACATTTGGTTGTCAGATTAGTATTCTCAGGTCAATGTTCAAAACTTAGAATAAGTCCTTTTCATGATTTTAAATTCAGAAAATTAGTGATAACTTGGTCGAATTGGAGGAAAGTAAGAGGAAATTAGAGACTGCATTAGCGTGGGGCATACTAGACGGATAGGATTGATGAAAATAATTTTATATGATTTGATTGTGACGTCTTGTGACTTAGATACTGCAAGAGAGTATTGTAATACCCGGGTCGGATGTCCATCTCCTGTACCATAGCAGTCAATCCCCTGGATATTTGACAACAGTATTGATGCAGTTAACGGGATCGGAAGTTCCAGAAGGCTTAGTCCTAGTACACCTTAAGATTACAATCGAAGGAGAATTGTATAGGAAAACTTTTGAAGCAGATCCGAACATAACGTACACATTTGGTTGGAAAAAACGAAATGTGTATCAACAGAAAGTGTATGGTCTTGCTTCAGCCCGGGTCGCCATTGGGTATGAGTACACGAATTGCTCAAAACCCGTTTGGACAGTACAGTCGGTGACGTTGAAAGGATTTGACGTTGATATTGCGGATGTGGGAGGTTGGAACCTGGACATTCATCATCATTACAACTTTCATGAAGGGATTCTGCAAAAGGGTGACGGTTCTGAAGTGCATTTGAAGGAACTGCCGCGCCTTGTTACGACTTTGATGGGAAAGAAAGGACAACAACGCTCACTTCTATGTGAACCTTGTGAAAGTCTCTTACTTTCTCCGATTGCACTGACAACAGGTCCAGATGGGAGTTTGTACGTGGGTGACTTCAATTTGATTCGGCGGATCACACCAGAGAATCGAACTTACACTTTACTCCAGTTGAGGTAAATTGTCACCCCATATTTTGAAACCCACTCAAGCATACGTTAAATTGAGTCATTTTTAAACTGAAATCTTTACAGTGCTACTAAAGTGTCTCAGAAATATTTCATGACAATATCTCCAGCAGATGGTCATCTTTACATATCCGATCCAGAGAAATATCAAGTACGAAACTTGGATTAATGACTTTTTGATTAGATATAAGGAAATTTCTAACTACGGTAAACCCGATTTGCGCAGGTCCTCAGAGTCAACTCAATGGAGGAAGTAGAAGACCCACGAGTCAATTGGTCACCTGTAGTTGGTGCCGGGTTGAAATGTGTGCCAGGAGATCCCGAGAATTGTGGCGATGGATTTCCAGCTAAGTTAGCTAGACTCAGCCATCCAAAAGGCTTAGCTTTGACGAGTGGTGGGTCAATTTATATTGCCGATGGAGCAAATATTCGTTATGTGGATTCATTTGGTGTCATCCATACCCTCGTTGGACGACAAAGTCATTGGTCAATGAGAGTCAATTTGGTGAGAACGACCGATTTTGAGTCTTGCCGAATAATGAGAGAAGATGCATCAAAAGTTCAACTTCATTGGCCAACCAATTTGGCTCTGAATCTTGTTGAGAACAAGCTGCTGTTCATCGACGAAGGAAATCTATTCCAAATCACTGAAGACAATCAAGTTGAAAGAGTGTTGAAATGCGAGGCAGCAGGTAAAGTGGTTCGACCGATATTGGATCTGGCATTCAGCCCGAAAGGCCAATTGTACTTTGTCACGGAAGACTCAACGCTATTCACAGTCAAGTCAAAGGGGCAAGCTCTGATGGTCCTCACAGACAAAGGTAAATTCATCTTCGTATACAATTATATTTCAATAACACCTCAAATTATTACATGTTTTTATTTCGTCCTCTAGTACCTCCCTACGAACAAGTGCACAGTGTGAAAGGAGAAAGGGAGAGGAATAATTTAGACTCCAATTCCATATCAGCTCTTAGCATTGGGGCTGATGGAACAATTTATGTTGCGGATCAGGCTAATTTAGAACTCAAACAAGTTGTAAGTTGTACATTTCAAGTACTCTTTGTCCAATCCGCACTTTGGACGACTTCTGAAGTTTCATTTATTTTTTGCACAGTCTCACTTCATTCCAACACCGAACTTGAATGGTGACTACGAAGTTGTATTTCCAGCCACAGGAGAGATGTACATATTTAATCGCTATGGCCAGCACATTCTAACAAAAGACCTCAAGTCCGGAAAAGTTCTTTACTCATTCCTCTACACAAAGAACACGAGCTATGGAAAGTTGAATAAAATCAGCGATAGCGCAGAACACAAACTTGTTTTCATGCGGGACTACAACTCTGTTGTTTCAACAATTGAGAATACTCAAGGGAAAAAGTGTAGTCTCAAAATTAATCATCAAGGTGGGTATAGAATTATATCAAAACAGGGACTTTTTGACGTTCAGAACGGTTGGAACCAAAAATTGGATATCTCTACATGGAGGATTTTTCTTTTGAGGTAAAGTAAATTAATACGAGTGAATAATTCCAATTTTGCAGGTCGCCTAGTTCATTTCCAAGTAATGGAAAACTCTGAGGTAAGGCTGGATTATTCTGACGATGGCCTTCTGCTTGCCAAAATCACAGCCTCAGGATTAGGTTCCTTATATTCATATGATTCCGCGGGAAGAATTCGACGCGTCATTGATGAGACTGGAGTTATTACCTCATTCAGTTACAAACTGAATGACCATTCGATTGAGGTTCAAGTTTATGACTCTGTTCGAATTGGACTGACTCGGTATAAAATTGTAAGGAATGAAGAAATGGACCAAGTGACAATCACAGAATTGACGAGCGAGTTTTCGACTGGATTGACGAGTGAGAGAATTGTGAGAACTGATACAACAAATCTTAGTTACAGTCTGACATCAGAAGTGGCTGGCCAAATGATTGGAAAGTGTTGGGGCGTCTATCCTTTGTTGAGTAAAGCAATGCCCACAGAAGGAAACTTGATGAGACCACCTTCCCATCAATACTTACATGATTTGGAAATACCAACTAGTGGGGGAAATAAACAAGAATGGAAATTCGGATTGGTAGGAGACTCAACGAATCCAACTCTGGATCGTCAAATGTGGGTCAATGACACTAAAATGTTGACATTAGAATTTGACCAGACACTCTCACGTGAAATCATCTATAATAGAGCCAAAGAGTCGATTTTTTCAATTCAGTATGATAGTACAGGGTTGCCTTTGTATTTCACGCCAACCACCAATCAAAATTCTATGAGGTTATCCATGAACATTTCTTATGATCGTTTCAATCGAGTTGAGAATTGGAAGTGGGGTCAAAGTCGCGGGCAACATATTACTTATGGAAGGAATGGTTTTGCAACAGAGATTAAAAGTTCGGACGGTAGTTTGATTAGAACTGTTGTGTATGACGAGGCAGACCAACCGTCTAAAATTGTCCTGCAGTCTGGTCGAACTTTCACATTCTTGTATGACATTCACGGGGGTCTAAAATCCATGGAAACTCCAAAGAACACACGTCATTCGTTTACCTTTCAACACTCAGTCAGTTTTACAAAATTAATATACCAGCCACCAGGCTATGGTTCTATAAAAAATTCCTTTGTCAAGTACTTCAATTCTTATGGCTTACTTCAAAGTGTTTGGCTTCCGACGGAAAGTGGTCGCGTCTTTTATGAGTATGACTTTCTCCGAAGACCTCTTTATGTGCTGTACAGTGAAGGGAAAATTCGGTACAAGTACAAATCACGCCAGGTCACAATATCCTGTACAGAGAATACCAAGTTTGAGTCAACGACTCATATCTGGACGAATGCAATGTCAAAAGTTACTCAAGAGAAACAAGAATTCGGGTCAAAGTCTGGATTGTCCGCTGCCAAGTTTGTTTACGAGTATGACAGCAATTTCCGACCCGTCCTTATTAAGTCTCGTGTTGGTGGCAACCTCCTTCCGGACTTTCCATTCGCTTACAATGGGGAGACGGGAATGTTGGATCAAGTTGGAAACTTCCGAATTGCTCGCTCTAACATAAATAACAATGAGGGTTCTATTTTTGATGGAGTTGCCACTTTCACTCGATTGAAAGATGGCTACGGACTTCCACTCAAGTACACCTTAACCATTCAAGCCATGGAAGTATTTCGGTTGGACTATTTGTATGACAGTAAATCACACCGAGTACAACAGCTCAGTATGACTACACAATCGAATGGAGTTTCAGGTCAGACATATGCTCCCGTCAAGAATTTCACATATGACGTGGATGGACAACTTATCATGGTTGAGAGCGTAGAGCCTTGGAGATTTGAGTATGACCCGAATGGGAATCTTAGGACGTTGTCCTACAGAGGCAACACAATTCCATTGGAACATAATCAGCAGGATCGTATTGTTCGATTCGGAGATGGTTCATACAAGTACGATAACGCGGGGCGGATTGTACAGAATGCCCGTGAAGAACTCTTTATGTACAACTCTTTGGGACACTTGAAGAGGGCTTGGAAAAGAGGTCAGTTTGACGTGGAGTATTTCTACGATGTGGAAGGAAGACTCGTGGCTCGGAAGGACAATCAAGGCAATGCGACTCAGTTCTTCTATGGCGATGTTCGATATAAAAATTCCGTAACCTTCATTTACAGCCCAAAAGAAAATCGACTGATCCACTTCGTGTATGATGACTCACAAAGACTGATTTTTTTCCAAATCAATCGTGCAGAAAAATTTTACGTAGCTAGTGATCACTGTGGTACTCCAATCCTCGTTTTTAATCAGTATGGACAAATTGTTCGGGAGATGTCCAGAAGCCCCTACGGTTATATTATATATGACTCTGACCCCACGCTCTACTTACCCATTGACTTCTGCGGTGGAATCTTTGACAGAGTAAGCAATTTAATCATTCAGTCTATTTGCTTTCTCCGTCCTTTCACTTGACTTTCACCACAAGATCTGTACAATTTATTATTTTGTTTAGGCCACAAGACTGGTCCATATGAAAGAAGGACGAATTTACGATCCCTTAATCGGACAGTTCTTAATGCCAGACTGGCAATCTGTCTCGGGAAAATTGAATACTCCGGAGAGGGTACAGTTGTATCGCCTGAACGGGAATGACCCGATAAACCACGTTGATCCTACCCCATCATTTGGTATATTTTCTTTATCGTATTATTCTTCCATACCGGTCAACTGATTTTGATTTCTTTTTTGAACCTGGAACAGATCACCAGAGTTGGCTCAAGCATTTGGGCTATAACTTGGAGTCAATTTCACCTCAACTCTATCCCAAGACCGTTGGTTTATCAAGTGGCCCTAGACAACTAGTTATTTCAGGTTTAGAGAGTCGAGTAATGGAGAAAGTCTTCACAGAGTCTGTTCTTCTTACTATTCCAAAGAGTGCTGTTACAAAATCAACACTAATTCCAGAGGTAATTAAAATCAAAAGAAGGAAATGGCTTCCCAATCATTCAAGATTGAGTTGTTCTTGTATTTGTTTCTGATTCGTAAATTGAGAGTCTGCGGTAAGGAACGGAATGTCAGTCGTTCGGAATGCTGTGCCCATTTTGATGACATATTTTTATTTATGTACGTATTTATATATTTACAATTTTCAGCCAGCTGCCTTGATCTACGGAATAGACCCACCCCTCGGGAAGAATATATTGTTGAGTCGTACTTCGGAGGGAAAGGCTATGATCTCTTGTCCATTTTGTACCTCGAACAGAATTTATCGTGATGTGTTTACTCAAATATTAAACGGAAGTGAGTTCCTTTCATTTGTAGCTTACTCTCCTTCTCAAGATGTGTTCCACTTTGCAAAGAAAGAATTATGGAAAGCTTCTGATGACTTGGCTGAGTTAAAAAGACTCGGCGGTCAAGTGAATGTAGCCGTCCATGATAGAGCGCAAGAAAACCAAATGATTGATTTGAAAATTCACATGTCAGGAGCCATGTTGTCAGTCAAGGTAAATTTTAGTGCTTCCAAGTGTTTTTGGAGAAAAATTTGACGGAATTGAACACAAAATTCCGTAAAATGACTAATTTGCGATGATGAAATTCTATTTAATTTTCAGTATGGACTGAATGGGTCCGCCGAAGAGAATAGATTGATTCATCATGCCAAGTCAGTGTCAGCACAAAAAGCGTGGACCAATCTTAAAGACTACATTCGTGCGGGGTATCCACTTCAAGAATTCACGGCAGCAGAGAAAGAAGAAATCCTCAAAAATGGACATCTAACTACACATCATCCAGAGTACACTCACAACCCAGAGGAATTCCCGATCTTTGCAGATGATCCCCTCAACGTTCGTATAGTGAAGAAAACAAAATCACAACGAAACAGAAGCAGTAACAGCAATCACCATTAACTAAAATCATTCTTCGGTCAGAAGAATCATTTTACGTACTCTGTCTCTGGATTTTTAGTCACTGTACCTCACCATCCCACCTTACCCAATTATGTACGTTAACCAACCCTCCCCGGATACTGTTTTAAACAGTACGGTGAAACTACTGAGCTCGCTCATTGTATCAAAAACTAGTCTCAGCGATTGTCAAACGGTTAACTATGATGTCTCCAGTTTCTATCTCGCCAATCACCAGACTCATTTGAATCGGTGTCCTAATGACAAGCACAGAAGGAAAAAGAAAGCATTGCCAAAGGTCTTAAATTAAGTAACGAATGCATGTGGTGAAAAGTGTTAGTTAAGACTTAGAACCGGACATGTCGCGTACCGGGTTGTAGAACACGATTAAAATGGTTAATATTTAATGGCTGGTATGAATTCAAACTATTTTCTACAACGTGTGTCGTGTGTATTGAAGTGGCCAAATATTTCTATATATAATACGGTTCAATGTTTTCCGCAATATTATTATTATTACGTGAGACAACTATACAGAAGAAGTACATAAAATCCTATAGTATTTGTACAATCTACTCCAATCCAGCTCCTAATATGAATCTCAACAATCCCAGTTTTACTCGGTTTTTGTGTAACTTTTACTATATCAGTTGTCAAAGATTTAACTTTTTAACTGCATGGTGTTAAGAGAATGATGATGCTATAAATGAAATTTAATGAATTATGAAATAATGTCCTCGCCGTCGTATGGCTCTTTGCTATGAGTGTGCCAGTGCCAGTGCGTGTTATTGTAAAATTTCGCTCACGTGATTTTATGTAATGATCTAGTTGTTTGATATTGTAAAACTATCAAATTATAACTAAAATAATTTTAACTATAAAAATACCAAACTAAAGTGTGCATTTTGTAAGAAGTGCAAAGCTGCCTTTGTTCATTGAATATTATTATATAAAATGTAGCTTTAGATTTATGTTAAGAGTAATTATTAGTCATTCAGCCAAGAATATAACTTTAATATGTATTTGGACAAAGGAAAGGGAAACCTCTCAATCAAGTCAATGTTCGGAGGGAATTGAAGTGACGCGTGTAAAGAGTTATCGTAAATCATTCACACATGATCTAAATATTTACAGCTACTTAACACTAGCGTATAATCATTATATATGTAAAATAAAATGAGTCGAGCTATGTCTGTTATCAATGATGCCGAAAAATTGGGAGGAATAATACCATACCTATTCATGATTAATATCGAATTGAAGTTTCTCATTCATTTCCCTAAACCAATGCAGAACAAAACAAATGATTCATTTCAACGTCAATACTTGATTTTGAATTATATTTCGAATTTAGATTTCTTTATTCGAAAACCGTATTCACCAGTTCCATCCTTGCCATTACACAAGAAATCCCTGCTAAATAAGTACAAAACTCTTACGACATATTTCAAAAAAACCGATTTCATTGTTGTATAATTTAATTACATTCTTGCAAATAATACTATATATGTACTTCCAAATAAAGCAACTCGGCGTTTAAGATAATCCCGTCCCTTACAGATAAACATTTTGTACTAAATAACTTAGGAAGAAAAGCAAACCACATGTCCAACTTTACAGAGTAAAATCGACACAATAATGATAATTCTTAATATTTTACTCCTAGGTCGTGCTATCATTTTAATTTTAATAATAATAATAAGAACATAATCCAGCAATTCACTCCCCATTAATGATACAACGAAATTAAACTCGAATTCTTAGCATTGACGACGAATTACAACACTTGGTCCAATTGAAAGACTTTTTCTCCTTTGCTCAATTCCATTTGCATCGAGTTATTCCGATCCGACGCAAAACTAACTCTATTCGTTAACCATATTATTTGAGACTCTTGTATTATAAACTAACAAAACATTGGACATATTTTAAATGTCAAAGATATTCAACACGCATCATCCGCTTTAAAAAAATTGCATCAATGCTTCCTTATTAACGAGTTTAGTCCAAATTTATAAGATTTAAGTATCAAATTAGACTTGAATTATGTCAGTTCTATTTGCCAAGTTTAAAATTAGAATCTGACAAGGCAATGACAATATGATTATGTGGAGACGGTCAATCAAAAATTTACTCTCTTGGGTTACACTACTACGTTGTGTAGTTATTGCAAACTTGTACATCTTTGGTTAGGCACATAATTTCCATTTGTTTACTTCACATGGTTTCAGTTCTCCGTTTCACAAACGAAAAATTTATAAACATTACCTTATTTTTTAAAATGCTGTATTCATATATTTACGTTACATTCAAACGCTTTCGCCGAGCAGAGTGCGTGATCAGTCCTTTTTTTTAAATTAGTAAGCAGTCTTTCAAGATTGACCTTATTCATTAACAACTCGAAAAATAATTTCGAATTTTGTTTTGGCATTATTGTCAAAGTGCGCCCAAACATCCTTCATATACTATGCCTTATTTGAGGAATATCGTAAATAATTTAATTTGCTTACTCACTTAGGACTAACTTTTAGGATTTTAAAATTGTCTCTTAAATCAAGAGGTTCTCAAGGCCATGGTATGAGGAATCAGCTGAACTAGTTAATCCGTGCATTCACCGTGAAAAAGTATACAACTTTCTCAACTATGTATCGCATTTAACTATTCGTAAAAATTATTATGAGCACCGCTAATTCATATTTATAGTCGCTAGGACTTTCACACCTTAATATATTACGAGTATCTATAACGAATATTAGTTTGATTTAGATGGACAATCTCGACGTCATTCTCTCCTTGCACATGATTCGATTTCACGAATGCATCTCTACTCTCTCTACTTGAAAAGTTAGGAGTATTAAGAGAAAATGCCCCGTGGTGGAAAAACACGATAGTTCAAAATTACAAACTCTTTCCTCATCTTTGTAAACTGGTTCTCAATTTTTTAAATATTTTTTCGTATCTCTTGAGAAACAACAGGGAGGAAGCGAATAAAGGATAACGTGAAAGTGACACATGAGGCTAGTGGCTTCTAATATGAGCAATCTCACCAGCAAGGCCTCAATCCCACGCTTTCTTTAGAAACATTTCACTTTCACATCACTTTTCTCTCACTTCCGTTGTCATGAATGTCATTTTCTGGCAAGATCAAGATGATCTTAATTTCAAACGGTAAGGAAATAATTAATTACATTCCAGAAGTTATTGCAAATTGTATCTGTAAAATGTTATGTTATCCGAAATATATTGAACTAAACACCTCGCAGTATTGCCAGTCTAGATTCAAAAAGTGCGGTGGATACGGACGTCGAGAAAATCATCAGGCTAAAAAAAACAGACTTGAGTTGCGAAACTATTATCAAGCAATGCACTAACGTTACTTTTGAAATAGGAGCTGTGAGCCAGCCTAGTCCGACATGGTACGTTTGCGGTCTGCGATTGCGTTGCGAATACTGTCAACTTTTTAATGTACATGGTAAAACACTGAATCAACCTATTAGAAACGGTTAAATCCAAAACAAACTCGTGCGCATAAAGATGGTAAATTACAAAATAATTAGCACCTGCTCATTCAGTCACGTACACGTCGAATATCTTCATTCAGAGTTTATACTTTCATTGTCCTGTTCTGTTGGGCCATCTGAAAGTACAAATATTAAGAAAATGAGATCCGAAAGCTGAAAAACTTCAATTTGATGTGGTTAGATTTACATTTATATATAGATTGGTTGTATCAGGTGATGTATTCTTGAAAAATGCATTAAAAGATTAAGCAAAAAATTTGGGGACAGAATTTAACAGAGAAAAGCCACATGAGTTTTGTAACTTCAGTATAGTTCTATCAAATCGAATCACGTTAAACTAAACGATGAATTCGTTTAGCTTCAATATCAATTTGGATAATACTTACTGTGTTCGGTTTGACCCAGGTGCCGGAATACGCGATCCTAAACGCGACGGCAGTTGACTCGGCCGACTGATACCAGACACAAAGTTTTGTGTTCCACCTGCTGAAGGTGGTGGGTGCATTTTCCCGTTAGGAGTAGGGTCACAATCCAGTACCATTGTGGTATTGAGTCCGGGATGAGGCTGAAACTCTGAAGGACCTTGTTCCTTATCTTTCTGAAAATTGGCCGCATACCGTGGCACACTCCTTCCACCTCCATCGCGAGACTGAAACACACCACGACCACTCATCATGACTTGTCCCTGAGATTTCCCTATCGCAGTGTGTGGACGTCCATCCTGACCAGAATTTAGCACCGGACTCCCCGATTTTTGGAAAGTCTTTCCCCTTGTCTGCAATTGATGGAAATATAAGTATAAGTAATGATACAATCCACAGTCCACATCGCTGAAACTAGATCTTGATGAAAATGTGCACTAAATACTAACCAGTGTTTGGTATTGAGCAGTGTAAGGACGCTCTGCCTGAGTATTAGTATTGTTAGTCTGAAGTTTAGTTGAAGGACGTTGATAGGTTGCAGTACTGAAGGTAGGTGCAGGAACAGAAGGTCTGCTTAACATTCTCGACTGAGGTCGGGCCAACTTCGAATCGCTGATGTAATGAGGCGCTCGTCGAAGTTGGCTCATGGACGGGGGAACTTGAGGAACTGATGACTGTTTCCTCGTAGAATTTATCTCCTTAACAATAGCCAAGTTTGGCATGCTTCGCCGCACTGCATCACCAGCTACTCAAGACAAACAAAATCGTGAGCATAAATTAAAATTATAAATGTAAGTTGTTGGTGGCCTACATTGAAGAACTGTCTGAAGGATAATTTTATTACGACCCGGAATGGAAATCCGTACTTACCAATTTGAACGTTTTCATAGGATTGACTGTCTCGAGGACTCGAGACCCCAGATGATGGATCTGACGGAGGATTGGACTGATCCAAACAATAAGTGTCTGTGGACCATGTCCTGTTTGGCGAGGTCAACGTTTCCCCATTCGCAGTAAAGTCAAGAGTATCTGAGAAAAAATATATCAATTCGTGGATACTTTGACTTGAACTTAAATTGAAAATTACTCTATCATGTTTAATAAATAGTTTGATTATAACTTACGAGTCTCTTTACGGCACAAAGGATATGGGGTCGATGTGACTGCCAAAGCTGCAAAAATAAAAATATACGCTATGATGTTTCAAAGAATGAATCGTTTGAACTTGAAGCTATTAGACAGTAAATGAACTAAAAGACTAAGTAATATTTTATATTGTAAGGAAAATGAGAAATATTTAGTTGTTGCAATAACTTTTAGGAAGAGTAATCATCCTCACATTTCTTCTTCGTAAAATGATAGTACGATTTATTTACAGGTCTTGAGACCTCAATTATATTGTTAGAGAAATACTTACACTGTTCTTGCATTCGGGCCATAGTGTTGACCTCCTCCATACTGATATTGTAAACACTATTATTGCTGTTGGACGAGGTGGACAGGGCCTCTTCTTGATTCTGTTGACCTTGACAAAATGTCGTGTTCAGCTCTGGAGAGTTTGGGCCAGAAGAATTTAAATTGTGTGGATTATATCCCATGACTTTTGGAGAATAATTTTTCGTTATTGTAGCATTCAAATTTTCAGGGCGGTTAGCCAAGCCAATGCAATTTCTAGGCGAAATATGATGAGTCATGATGACTGTAGTATTATTCATATCTGTTCCTTGGTGAGGGGAATTAGGAACAGAACCATGAGCAGGAAAGTAAATCTCAGTAATATTTCCATTGTAAGTATAAGGCGAAGTGGTGAGCACATTTGGAGAAGCATAATACGGGGAACTTGGTGGTGTAGACAATTCACCATCACGACGGATGACGTATGATACATTTCGTTTAAGGCGAGTGGATGCTGCAGCAGCCGCTGAAGTAGTAGTAGCCGTGCGATCTTCTGTGTCAAAAATAAGGAAATGTTCAATTTAGTACATTCAGGCCGACAGTCACAAATATTTTTTAAAATGGTTATTTGTGTACCATTGATTGCCGCTTTGACAGAATTCAACAGCACATATCGCACATTTCGAAGTCCAGTGTCCAAATAAGAATCGTCAAATATATTCAAAATAATATTCTCCCCGTTTTCAGCTGACGCGCACTCGAATAACCTGGAGTTAAATTAATAATCAACACTGAAAATTACTCTAGTCTAATTTTGAGTGTCATTTTATTAGAAAATCGTTCGTTCTTTACCAGATGTCGTCAGGAAGATTTGGTATTGTATCCAAGTCAATGGTTGACAATTCATCAAAAGTACTGGCGGAGTCTTCATTGATTCCAAGAGACTCCTCAGAGTATTTGGTTGACCCGTTAGAGCATTCCTCAGGTGAACCTCTGCGTTTTTTCATATCCTGTTCGACCAGCCGAAGCTTCCGTATCATATTTTGAACCTCATCAATGGTTTGAAATTGACTTCCGTCAAGAGACAAAATATCTGCGCTTCTTCGTATTTCCAAATCCATCTTGCAGCTGGACAAATTGATTAGATCTGATATCTAATCAATCAAACTCGTAGAGCAAAACCTGTACAATTCAAATGAAAATAATTAAAATATTGATCCACGTACGTTAAAACTTAAACAACGAAGGACGTTCTGTCGTCCTGAAATGAGTTTTTAGTCATAAAGAACTATTGGATTTTGTACAACTACAGATTTCTTTCTGCTGAGTCCTCTTTGGTTTTCACAAGTGTTCTGCGTGACAGTCAATCGTACGTAATTGTGTCAACTTCATATCCTTTAGTTTAGGACGGTGCCATCGCTTGGAACACTTCCAATAGTAAGTACTAATGACAGGGCAGTTTAAACACATTGAGTCAATGTCAAGTGCTTTGACCTCATAATCTGTAAGCTTCTTATTTGACAGCCCAGTCACCAGTAGTCGAAAGTAAAAATTATTGGTTCGTCATTCGTTCGTTACTTTTACCAGACAGTTCATACAGCCAGCGTTAGACGTCACTGAAAAATATAAAATAATCATGATATCTAGAACACTCACCTATTTAGTCCATTAGAATTTTGACATTTCGTGCATGAAGACAATGACTGAGACGACAGACGAGGATAATTTGACCGGATTAAATGTAAACACGTATACAATTGTGATGGAAGGCCGGTAAGTCCAAGAAAGAGCTCCCACTTGTTCACTTAATTATGAAAATATAATATTATGAATATGGGTCTAATTTTTTGAAATTTTTAAAATTTTGGGGATAGGATTTTGGAATAATTTTGATTGTTGTTATTGTGGGACGTAAAGGGAGAGCGAGTGACGAAGTAAGGAAAGGAGAGGTTCCACTTCTCACATCTCACCTCCTCCCACATCCCACCACCACTAGGTGGCTCCACACCCTCCTCCTCCAACCATCGCACTCAAATCAAATTGATTCTTCAGTAATCAGTAGGTGTCATTCATTCCGACTCCCTAATTAACTTCAACTGGAAAGTTGAATCCATTAGTCTAGATTTAAAAAATTGCCAGGCTGCAGTTTTGTAATTTGTAATTTCATAATCATTTAACATATCTCACAATAATCATATAATGGAATTCCGCTGGTTATGAAAAAATGCACTAATTCATGACGGAAGGCAAGAGGTTTGTGCAATCTCAAATCTTGTGTACACTCAACTCATGTTTTTGTGCCCTATGTATAATGTAATTATGTAATGACAATAATTTCAACAAATCCAAACCAAAAAACCAATTCGAAGTAATAAGTGAGTTGCAGATTCGCTTTATTTGAATTTAGATAATTCCTTACATTTGACGACTAGCATGGTGTGTAACACTGTTGGATCTTGGATCACTCGTTTCGTCATTTCCGTGCAAAAATTTTGAATATTACAGAGTAAGTGAACATTATTTGTGAAAAACAATTTTGAAGAGTTTAAACTTGTAAAAAAACAATTTTGAGGGTTCAAACTTGAGAAAATGTAGGCTGACTTGATAAAAGAAATTGCTTGATCGAATCAAATTTTAAGGAAATTGAGTTAAAATTTTGAATTATAAGTAATTTTGATCGGTACGACTATCCCCACTCAGTAAGAATAGAACAGACGTACTCCCCGGTATTATCCTGAGACCATCGACACTCATTTCCATGAAAATATATGACTCCTGGTTGCCCAAACTGCTTGGCTCCAATTAATTTCATCGCGTCATTGAACTTTCTCTTGTTACAAAATGGTTGACCTTTGACATCAATGACTTGACAGTGCGAGACAAACAGCTCGTTCAATCTACGCATTCTCAAAAACTTTCGAACGGTTCCAGTTTTGACTCCGAAGTCTTTCCAAGCACAGTTTGACAAAATTCCAAGTGTATGAAGATTCGGGAGCTTTTTGACGATTTTAGCTAAGTCGTTTGCCTGAAAAGTGCAATTCTTGAGGAGAAGAGCCTGAAGCGAAGAAGGTAATTTGTGGAAGTTCCTGACATCGGATACACCTGTCAGAAGAGAAAAATGACTTCATTTGTAAATTGTAATTAGAGAAGCTATTCGATGAGTCATATATGAATCTTTACGGAACCTGGGCTCAAAGGAGCTCCTGTGCAAATGTAGAGTTCCTCCAATAAAAGACATTTGCGGAACATGCCAAGGTCAAGTGGACAATGTTGTTGTGGTGTGATCCAAAGAATGACATGGATCGCGACTTTCCTCAGAGTATTCTCATTCTTTTGAATAATGGCTTCAGGTATAGCCAACTCCATGAGATGGAGAACTTGGAACACTTCCAACCTTCTTTGCAACAACAAAATCAAATTCCAAGTGTGGAAACTGACAGACGTCTCAGTCAAAATAATCTCTCGAAGTTGACGTGAGTGGCCGAGGCTAACGAGGAAATTACGTGGAAATCCCAAAAATTCATACTCTCTCCATTCGAATGCATCATCTTGATCAGTGGAAACGAGGAGATGGGTCAAATGTTGAAACTGCTGAATGAAGGAGACGACCATAAAGTGAACACTTGTTGTATGATCCATATTGAGTCCTCCATCCACTCTGATTGAGAGACGACGCAAAAATTTTGGGAACAACATCACAAGCATATTATGGAGAGACATGAGCGAACGTTTTGGTGGCCCCGACAAATCAATCTTTATAATTCGGAGGCGTCTCAACGGAGGAGGCAATTGGAGGATTGTCTGATGAACTCTCCACTCAATGTCACATCCTTCCTCTAAATCACAAACCGTTATAATAATTGAATCTTTTCACAATTTTTTCAATATTTATACATGACATTAAAAAAAAAGTATATATGCGATCGGAAAGATATCGCTTATCGAGTGCAATTCAGTAATTATTTTCTGTTTCAATTTCGAATTCTAATACGAAGCAGGCAAAAACCTACAAGTTATTTTCCTGGTACAATGAAACTTCAACTTCACCGACATTTTTGTGACTACTTGTAAAGGAAAGGAATATAACAGTGAGTCAAAGAAGTATTCATACCCCCTAGTACGGAGGCCATTCGAACATCCGTAAGTTTTTTACTGACGTAAACTACACTTAAGTAATATTTTTATTCCGAAGCACATTCGGTTAAGATTAAAATGATACACATTAATTATCGGGATAGGAATGCGTTCTCCGACAAAGCCATTCGAATCCAGTCGAAAAAAAAGGACACAAAAGAAGTATTCATACACCCTTTTCATTTACGCGATCACTGCTTCTACATTTTCGGTAGTAACATCAGTCAATAATGTTTTCTGACATGTCACAACATCGATAGTTGAAATTACCGGAATTTGGTTGAATTAAAAATTGTACTGTGAAATAAAAATTCGGAATGGTAAAAAACGGGAACTTTCTCTGGAGGACAGAGATAGGATTTTGGCTTTATATCAAAGACCCATGGGGAACAAAAAAAATCAACAATTTTTTTTTGTCCACACACACCCCTCCAGAAAGAAATCGAATGACGTCTAATTAAATAGGCCTAAATATTGTTCAGAAATTAATTGCAAGTAAGGGCAAATAGACTCATTTCTTCACCAAAAAGATCTGCTGAACTTAATGTCGAGCTTGGAGCATCCATACGCAGTAGAACAGTTCGAAATCGGATAAAAAAAGGGGTCAATGACCAAGTTACACGGAAGAAGAGCTTCATTTCGAAAGGCAACAAAGTCTGGGGTGGGCTAGAACCCACCATCGGTGAGAAATTGATGACTGGAAAAACGTCATAATATGGTCATGTCAGAGCTACTTATGTTAAATGACTTAGGCTCCGGCTTTTTGGTCTTTTCAGAATAAACTGTTCTAAACGAGAGGACGATGACCAACTTTACATATGAAAGGAAATATTACTTCGAGTAGGCGTGGGAGGAGCCAATTTGTCCAATACATGGTTTCGAATGAAGAGTTTCTCAATCTTGCGACAGCGACCAAGGAATGCATCAAAATGTTGAATGCAGATGGGTGCAACGAAAAAGATTTCCTTGACATTTCTCGGATGAATCATAAGATTCCTTGGAGACATATACGGAGTTTTGTAAGTTCCAACCACCACTGATTCAACGATGACGTCCCGGAAAAATGTTTCTCCATTCCGTGTGTTTTCATGAAGAAGACTTCGAATCCCAACACGAAGGCGAATTTCTTTACGGATTCTTTGACAGACAAGTTGAAGGGAATTCAAACGCTCGTATACTGGGATGTACTTGAAAATCCTGACTCGAAGCTACAAGTACAAATTACACATCAAAATATAGGCGAAATCATATTGGATTATGACAAAAACGAAAGCTCGTTAGCTTTCGGAATATAATTTTGTGAAAAAATGTATGGTATATAGCCCCCACTTGGAGTCAAATATTCGCGAGAATCCTGATACCTGAATCCCTCGTTTGGAAGCCAGGATAACATTATATCTTAATTATTTGTTGACAATTATAAAGTATCATAATGTGTACCCTCTCCGGGATTCTGAATATGGGTGGGTCATCGGGCGCAAATTTGACGTATCCTGGAATATCAGATTTAGAACCCAAATTCAACTTAAAGTTGGGTGGGTGCTTGAGAATGTATCGAATATTTGCTGCACGGATCTTCTTGGGGCAAATATGACAGCCTTTGAGGAAGAAAGTGGCGAGGTCAATCGGTGGAAGAATTTTCTTCTTCTTCTTCAATGCGGAAGTCCCGGGGGGTTGTTGGAGAGCAGGAGGTTGGAGTCCACGTTGGGTCAACCTTTCAAACTCATCCTCCACTTCGTGGTCGTCGTCGTAACTGCTGTCAGAATCACTGTCCGAATAGGACATTCTGATACAAAGTTCAAATTTATATGCAAAAAAAAAAAGATTTATTGAATATTAATTAAATATTACAAAAATTTGAAAATTCTGGACTCGGCTGACGGCTGAGTCGACTGTTCGTTGTTTATGGGGTTTGCTTCCGAAATCTGGGTCATTGAATGGAATAACAAACCCGCAACTGTTGACAGATTCCAGTCTACATGGTAGCCATGGGGTCAGAATTGTCCTTCCACCGCAACTTTGACCTTTGCGTAATGTGCACCAATACAGTAATGTCATAATTTCATAATTAACCAGTCTTGATGTAGAATTCTACATCAAGATTGAAAAAAGAATCCGGAACAAAACCCAAACAAAGACTCATATTATACGAGTTTTTTGGAGTTCCGTTTCATAATAATAATAATCAAATATAAGCGGCAAAACTTAACATTTTTAACCCTGATTTCAAAATAAATTAACTAATTTAAAAAATGTCTTCATTAAAGACCATATGCGCATTGGCGGAAATGGCTGAGAAGGGTTTTGGCATCTGAGAATTTCCTTCAATTTACGAGAGGACTCAATAATTTCTTGTTCAATAGAAATAGAGGAAATAACTAAATGTATGAACTCGAGCAACCTGCCCTGCCTTGACTTTAATTGAAAAGTTGGACTTGGAATTCCTAAACCTTTTCGTTCCAGTCGAACCAACTCTCAAGAAGTAGTTTTCGTAGAAAAGGTCATTCAGGACAAAATATTTATCTCATTTGGTGGAGACAATGTGGCGCCGTACCGGTGGATTTGCATGCTGTGGAATGTTCATGAAACGTAAACGTCCATGCTGGAACGTTGAAATTGTGGATCGTATCGTACATGTCTTGGCCCTTGGCTGAATGACCAAAGGACTGAAACTCTGAACAACTGGAGTTTATTTCTGGAGGGAAAACGGACAAAGAACGACAGAACGCCCACAAGTTGACTTCTACGAGTTTGGACTTGCACGGACGACGAGACGACAGACCGACGAGACGAGGAATAAAACACAAATCTTAGTGTGAGATTTTTATTCCTGGTAGTCATTGTGAGTTAATTTCCTGTCATTTCATTGCACTGGACACAGCCACAAAGTCTATGAAAATAAATTGATTGTCCAGTTTTGACGATTTTCTGTTGAGTTTGCAGTTCAGCGAAAACATAATGGGAGGACCGCGGAAAAATCCTGGAGTAGAAAATCCCCCCAAGGCAGTGCCCTGCGGACAATTAAAAATTTGCCGACGAATTCGACAGATGCTACTTAATAATTATCCCTCCGACGTAAGTTTTTAAATTACATTATATTCATAACACCGTCACCGTATTGTCTTGCATCAATTGGCAAATGAATGACCTTATGAAATTCCAACGCGTCTTTTTTCTTTTTTTTTTGAACCAAATCTTTTATTCAGTCTCCGTTTTCCATCAAAAATTGCCCACAAGACACGGAATACAATTACATTTAATTCAAGAATAATTCCAACAGCTCGAACATTCAAATAGATACTTAAAATTACATACGCATTTCGACCAGAATTTACTCAATTCCAAGTATTTCTTCTACTAGTGTGTAGTGACTACGCATTGCACATAATTTTTCACATTTTCTCATCATACTTTGTATGACCTGCGGGGCTCAGTAGGGCTAAGGTGTCAAAGTTTAGAACTATTTCGTCGAATTTATGTCTTGGTCATTCTGGTGGTGGAGGTGGCATTATTTTTGCACTTGACAGGGCCATTACATTTTCATCAACCCCACACCTATACAAGTTAAAGTATTGTAGAAGTGTTTGCTTGAAAGATATTCCAAAGAATTCAGTGTATGTGCAGATGATACGCACAACTTAGTCGTTTTCTTTGACCAGTGATGTAGCGCCAATAATTGATTGAACAAGGAATGCTGGAATGCACCGACAATTTCGTATCGTGGATGCATTTGATTGCACAACCAGAGTACAGTAGTTAGATGTCTATCTATATTTCAGCCAAGTAGGATGGAGATAACTTAATAACGAAGATAGTATATTAATAAACCGGTATAAAAAAATGTTCATAAATGCTGAAACTCTGAAGACTTGGGAAGAAGTATTCCCAGTTTACAATTTATCTAATACAACAGCTAGGAGTTGACCGAAATTATTAATTTGGATTCTAGGGTGCTCCGGTTGATATTATTGCGGAATTGTACGAATCTCAATATGGTGAGATTTTGGACGCTGTGGCATTCGGTTGTTGCACACTTGAGGCTTGGTTAAGAAGTCCACTTTTGAAGCCGTACGTGGATGTACGAAAACGGGCAAACGGACCGGTATACGTAAAAGGCAAATCGTATTCGAGTGACCCAAGCGAAATAGTGAAGAAAGACAAACAAGAACCTGGAAAGGGAAAAAATGACACGGAACAGGCTGGGAATGGAATAATTTTCAATTATTTCAAGAGACCTCATCAAACTAGTAAGTGATTTAACCCAAAAACAAATGACAGATATAGGATATCCACGCCTAGCAAATCGAATACAGTGTTTTGGAATATCTTCAGTTTTTTAAGTAAATTTCTGGTTCAGATGCTACTGCCGCTGCGGGCGCAGCTCCTGCAGATAATACCGAGAGAGACCCGAACAAGACCGGCGAACCGCAACCGGATCCAAAGAGGGCCAGAGTTGTTGAGGGTTCTAACTCACAAACTGGTAAGAATATATTCCTGCTGTGCCCTCAGTTGACTATTTAATTTTTGAACTAAAGAACTAACTGACTTCGCTCGCATTACATTCAATAGGTGCGACCAGGACTGGCGAACAATCTACTCAAGTTACGCCAGGCACATCTTCGGAAGCGTCATCAGTGCCTATCGTTCCGAAATGTTGTCACTGTCTAAGTAATCCAGCAAAAGCAACTGCGGAAAAAGTTCCTCCCGCCAGTGCACCGTCCGTTAAGCTTACGTTTGCATTGCTGGAACATCCGATGGAATATTACAGGACGATTCAACCGCCACCGAGTCCGCCTAAAGAACCTCAAATTGGGACGATCCTCCCTACTCATTTAAACGCTGTAGTTCCATTTAATCCGAATGGTCCAGGTCCAGGTCTTATTCCACCCTTCAATTTGACTCCTCCTCCGTGCAATACTGGTCATGCTCAACCGTTAAACTTGATTCCTTCTCCATTTCCTGGACCAGTTCCGCCGACGAATGTCTTGATCCCCTCACCTCTTCCACTTTCTTCCAAGGACTCCATGCTTATACAGATTCTTTCTTCGATGCAAGAGGTGTTGGACCGCCTTGTCTCTGCACAAACTTCGGAGATTACTTCTGATAAAAATATTACGCCTGACAAAAATCAGCCAGGAACAGAAACTCTTATTGCGAAGAAGCGAGATAAAGTTCACCAGAACGAGGAATTTGTTGTTGAGAAGGTATGTAGAACTTGGACTCTGCCGTTCAAAACTAGTTAGCGACAATTCTAGTCCAATGGATTCATAGCATGAACTTGTCTTATAAGGCGAAATGTTTAGCCAAAACAATAACACCACACTGCCTACTTCATAATTTGAGATTATTGCTGATAGCAAAGAAAAAATCAGTTCGATTTTTTTGAATAAATTTTTTATTTCGCTTGTAGACAACTTTTATGGGTAGTTGAATAATGTGAGTAGTTGATTTACAATTTGCGACTCTCCAAACTAAGTAGTTAAATTTGGTTAATCGTTACTAAGTTTCAGTTTATTCTGTTACTTCAGGAGAAGTTAAAGGCGTCGACGACTCCACTTCACCTTTATCATAAGTCAAGAGGTGACCTCAAGCATCTTCCAACGCGTGTTGGAAGAGAAGAATTCTTGAAGGTAAGTTCCTTTCAAAAATTTACGTTAATAAAATTTTGAAGACAGTATACCTTCCATCCTCAAACAACATTACAGAACTTATGGACTTGTGAACTCACGGCATACGACTTACATCCAAGGCAGATTCTAGCTGTACAACTGCTAGAGCTTCACGCAAAAAGACACCCTTGTCCTGATGGCATCGAAATTCCTGGTAAATAGAATTTAATTACCGACTCCGCTCAGTTCAAGCCGTTACTACTTCAACATGTCTTTGTAAACTTGAAAACAAAAACAAGCTTAATTTTTTAAGTTAGTATTTTCATTGATTTCTGAGTACTGACGCCATTGTTTTAAGGACACTCTTATGATTTATAGTGCAAAGACTGGTCAACCCATTTGTCATACATGTTAATGGTCTTCCATGGGACTTCCAATGGGAAAACGTGCAGGATTCTTTTCCATTGGCATCGATTGGAGTTCTGGAAGAAAGCATTAACCGGTATCGTGTGGGGTAAGCTTACTCTAATTTAAATACAGTCGACAAACACTTATTTGAATTTCGGGCCAAAATTATGTAAATCTGGGCTTAAACACGTGACAGGTAGGGAAAAATTAGCCCAAAAATTGTGGGAATAATTAGCCCGCCCTCTCTTTTTTCCAAATTTTGATGATTTTATCAAAATTATGAAAAATAATGAAAATGGTTAAAATCTGATGACAAAAAGTAAGTTCGTTCAAGTTTTACGAAGAATAGTAGAAATCAAGAAAAATATTGATGTGTCGTAACCTGGTACACAATTCCATTATTATTATAACTTGATAAAATTTCAGGAAGCAATTTTGCAATTTGTTGTTCTGGTCTACTACGGATGCACGTACTTCATTTATGAGATTTGTTAACCGCGTGAAGGATACTTCTCTTTCAAATGTTCACATTGATTTCGGACGATTCAAGAACTCGAACGCTAACGGATATAGAAGACATGTTAGAGGATTCTGAGGAGACCAGGGGCCATCAGTCAGGATTGAGGAGATTGCACCAAACCGAAGTTTTCGTTTTCATTAATATGTACATATAAGAGGACTTTCTTTTGACAAGACGATGGCGAAGAGTGTGTGCAAGTTAATGCTATTTTAATTACATAACCAAAATATGTAGAAGATGGGTAAAAGAGTTGAATTGTTTACAGCAATGATTTCGTGAGCAGGCATTGTTTAGTTTTGTTTTGTTGATAGTCGAGATAACTTAATTTATTTCAGATGTATTGGAGAATGACTGGTTGCAAACTCCTTTCACTTAGATTAGGATACGGCACTGGCACTAATTTTGACGATTCTTGTAATCCGATATCAACCAAGTTTTATTTTTCTTTCAAAGTTTATCGATACCTAGTTGATTACATTATCACTTTGGAGCAATAACGAAACCAACCATTTCGTTCTAATTCTGTGGAGATTATTCCTTTCTATCAATAGGCTAGTTAAAATAATACTAGGCATGTAGGCAATGAATTTTCTAATACGCGAAGACCTTGTTTTCCGTTATTCCGTTATCATGATTGAATTGGCCGAACTATTATTTCCCTTTCACTTGTAAACTTACCTCTTTTGGCTGTAACAAGTACCACTACTGACTGGTCAAGAAATCCTAGTGAAGTGTAGTACCTTAACTGCTGGACTTCATTTCACGCTAATCTCCAAATTCAACTTACGAGGTTTCATTATAATAAGCGTCCAAGTATTCTACGAGTTTCAGCGCCACCAGAAATACAGTTTATTTCAGTTTATTGAAAACCTTCTAACATGGAACGACCGTCGCTACATTAGTTCAGCTACATTATTGAATAAATCGGAAGGTTTGTATTTGTGTCTAGTAGTTAAGTCTGAGTAGATCAGTAGATAATAAGTTCTCATAAAGAATTGTTATCCGAGCCAGTAGTTTGTCACGCAGATTTGTCAGTAGTGGTAAGTTTAGAAATTTCTGGCAACAGTCAGTGTTGATTTGACCTTATTATTTCCATGCTAGGAACATTGTACTCAGTCAGTAGTGGTAAGTTTAGAAATTTCTGGCAACAGTCAGTGTTGATTTGACCTTATTATTTCCATGCTAGGAACATTGTACTCGAATATATAAGGGAATACCTGCAGTTATAAATACGTTTAAATAAGTAGAAAGTCGAAGTGTGACACTGTGACATGCGTATGGAAGAAATGGCGGAGTTGAAAATTATATGTCGACAGGTTTAAAAATTCATTGTGTTTCTAATATCTACGTATAGACTTGTTCCAGTTGAAATGATTCCGAGTAAATGATTCTAAAGCTGTTGAATGATATTGTTTTTGCTATCTGGCGAGAAGTTTCCGCCTTATTAGCCTTATTTCGGATTTGTCCAATGAAAACTCACATCACCAATCTTCGTAGACTTCAGTCAGATCAGATAATTCATATAAACATAGTATCTGACAAATTGAAAAATCAAACATCGGTCAGCAAAACTCTGTCGCAAATTAGATCGGTTAGTAAGTTCCAGATATGGTCTAGAATCAACGAGTCCGAATTCGAATCGAATACCCGTAATATTGGCTAGATAACGGAGGTTCCAGTACAGCTGCAGTTAAGAGTAATTTAAATGTCCGAAGCACGATCTCTCGTTAGACAATTCGGAGTCGGAGATACTTACTAATAATCAACGTTTTTTAACGAAATTAATTTCAATTCTTTTCGCATCAGCCAAAGTCAAAGCCACCGTCGCTGTAAGGTAATATGACTTGGCGGGGTAGTTCGAGAATGGACTGGAATTTTAACTACCCATAAAAATCTACATATTTTCAGCTCTGACTTTCAAGGCCAGGTCACTGGAAAAATTTAATTTTCGATGAGACCAAATGTTGTCCTTCGTGAGGTAACGCAATATTTTTAACGAATGAGAGTTCATATGAAAAAATTGAATGTATTCGACCGGTTAAGCGGATACATGATTCTGGAAGTAAGCTTAATAGTCGGGTACGTAGTCTACTTGCTCACCAACAATAAATTAAGGATATTAAGAATGTCACGTAACATATTAAACTTAATTCCTTCCAAATGAAAGGGACGACAGGGAAAAGAACTAGTTTGAAACAGACTGAATGGCTGGAAGGCTTCAAGATTCCTACTGCGGTTTCGGTCTATGAGTGACAGAAACAAGATGATCTTCCATAGAATAATATCTGACCGCACATCATCTTTAGACATGACTACGTATATTTCCAAAGAGCAGGAAGTCGGGGGATCCAAACGAAGACATTTAATGTTTTGATGTGCGAGTCCGTTACCAGCCGTGGTTGGTTCTCACTCCTCCATGTCACTCTGTTTGATCCTCACCCTTTGAGACCGACTTCAGAATGGCACCAACTCGAACATTGCATCAGATTTATATTATATCATCTATGGAATATAATGTCTTGCGCATCCCATTATTTTTAAGTGGTAATCTATTATTAGATACTATAAAAGCCCAACGCGTGAGGTATGGAATGTAGTTTGTGGAATACATCCCAAAAATTGTGGGAGAGTACATGTACGACTCTCCCTCGCCTCGTAGGGAAAATTTCAAGGGAAAAGATATGAAATATTGCAGGAAATGACAAAATATTTCAAGATAGAAGATATCGGGAAAAAATGTCGAATATCTTGTGATATTCGATATTTTTTCCCGATATTTGTCACTCACGGGAGAATCGAGAATAGCAAACAACGGAAACAATAGCATTTATCGGAACAAATAGCACAAAATAGCAAACGTCGGGAGAAATAAGGGAAAATGACAGGGGGGAATAGCAAATGTCGCGGGGAAATTGTAATATCGTAAAATATAGCAATATTGCCAAGTAATCCTATTTAATGCCAAATAAAAACATTAAATCTTGTTTTTTTATTTATTACTTCTCGGCTCCACTGCTGTGCCGTTGTGTTCATATTCTCTGAACAATTAACACGAGGCGTGCTGTGTCGGGTTATCAGAAATCATGTCTGATATCGTCATCGTGATACGAAGCCGCAAGAATACAGATCCGAGCGGTGGACACGGTGTGCTTTACGGACAAGTCAATCTATTCACCTGACAAACTATAAGACCCCTCGGGTGGTTTTTGAAGAACCGGAGGTTTGCTAGTTCGTTAAATTGTTCAGAACCCCATATTTTCCTTGATAAGATAACAAAAGTTAGGGAGTGAGAGAGTACTTTTTTTTCCTCACCCTCTGCGCTCCATTTCTTCTGCCTAACGTCTTCAAACCAGGCGTACTTGAGGTCAAAAAAGTTAGAAATAACCGGAGGGATGTGGATGAGGAATCTCCTTTAAGGACATTACGTATGGCATGAGACTATGAGATTTTCAGTCTCCGGAAGCATTACATTCGGGAATATTCTCGAAACCCAAAGATCCATAAAGATTTCACTTCATTTACTCAATTTTAATTTAATTGTATATTTGGTTTAATTACCAACTCAGCAGTTAAACAGCAGCTTTGGAGTGAGGAAAAGGCATTGTACATAGATATTTTGTTTTGTATCTATTTCCAGTCGAGTTAGACATGTATTTACAAACAATTTGCTTAAGTGTTCATAGCACAGTTATTACGTATACGTGTGACAACTGACAATGCAGTTTTCCTTTTCCTGTACGGATAATAATAATATTCGATTCTTTACTTTTCTGGCAAACTACTCAAACAAATATTGAGATTTGAGTTAATCGATTGAGTCGGTTTTAAGTTTTATAATGCTTTATTACAAGTTTTCTAGCGCTGTAGCTTGCTATAAAATTGAATTTAAGCTTTTCCAAATAACGGTGGCTGGATGACGACTACAGCCGTGGATTAATAAAATGGCAGAAGAAAGTGTGAACTCCGAAGTTTGCATAGTACAAACTGAATTGCGGAGTAATTCTAGTTCAGAATCTTCAGAAAGTTCTGAAGATTTGAGTCTGAAATTAAGAGACTCATTTGTGGAAGTGGATGATCAAGTGAGTGGTGACGTTTGTGAAGCTAAGATGATAAACAAGTCAATTGACCTTACAGATGTAATGAATTTGTTTGGGTCTGGATGTTTACATTTGGATCATAAATGCAATGGAATTCAAAGGTGGGAAATACATTTCTTTGATTTTTCATACACGTGGATCAATATTAATAATATCGAGTTTCGGAGCAATATTGCTGAAAATAAATATTATGACAGTCTAAATTCCAATCGTGACTTTAGATTATAATATGTACGATCAAAATAAAATATTTAAGATGGGGTCAAAACACCATGCAGATGCAACCAAACAACCACGCCTGACGACGTCTAGCGAAGCGACTAAAAAAAATACAGCAAACAGAACGCTATGCTATAACTGTGGATTCTGAACAGTCTGACCGCATAAAGCTAGTATGTATCTACAGAAATATTCCTTCAAAGTGCCCGCTTGGTTTTTTTTTTCGCAAGCGGTTGATTTATGGCCTGCGCCGATCTTACCATATGTGCAAAGTGCTTGAGAAAGATTCGAATTATTAGTTAGCACCAGATGATTTTTATGTGGGTCCGATCGAGAGAACTCATATTGAAGAAAAATGTAATTACAACTACGAGTAGAAACTGACATGTCGTGACATCCAATATTCAGAGAACAATGAACATTCAAAGCAAGACTCGGTGAGATACCCGAAAGGTTAATTCCCGGGGGATATTCCTGATTTCAGAACCCGTTGATATTGGACAGTTCATTGTAGTGATATGTAATAATTACCTCTTAAAATTCAGATTCAGAAACTGAATAAAAGGTATTGATAATTTGACAGGGCATATATTGGCTACACAAGACATCTCGTAAATGTCTGCAAACTGCAGCTGCTATATGGCTATGCTTGGCCGAATGCCGGATTTGCTAATCACGACATTGTCTAACATAATTACAAATTGAACGTCATAGAATTTATATAATTAAATAGTATTCCATGAGAAAATGTGTGCATGTTGCACGGCATCTCCACTTCGCAAATTCTTATTTTCCAAGCGCGCGGCTCGTAATTGTTTCAGCACTAATTTGCTCGGTTCATGGAAAATTCTGAAACCATTTGGATACATAATATAATAGGAACTGACGTTTGACGTAAGCAAGTATCAGTCACAACTTTTGGAAAGGCTTCTTGTCTTGAATAAAAGGTCCTATACTTTACATACAAAAGTATTGATATTATTGCGTTCACCCCTCAAATAAGACAAGAGTAATTACCTGACGCTCTGGACTGGAGAGGACTCCTAATTTGTCCTCAAGGTTTCAAAGTCTGTTCAAATTATCATTTCGACAGTGAAGTTATGAAGACATAAGGGTTTTCTCTCCTGGGAGCATGAGTGTTATAGCATGTACTGAAAATTAGACGATTGCATGTTACGTGTTCAGAGAACAATAATTACGAGTTTAAACGAATGCTGTATTTGCTGGCAGTTACGACTAATAAGAGTTTCAAAGGATTTCAGTCTGATGTTAACCTCATACTGGTTGAGTCGAAGAAAAATTTTCCCAATTCGACTATTTAAACTGTGTAAATTTTAATAGTTCACATGTGCGAAATTACTAAGCTGTAAATGGAATATTTTTGTTGGTGCCATTTTTGTTTCTTCTTGTCTTGGCCACATATTTAAATCGAAGTATGTCACCAATAATAACTTATACATTTTTTTTGTTGCATATGCACGAAAACATAAACAAAGATCTGGTGCGATCTGATACGATCTGATACGATGCTCAGGGAATGACTACTTTCTACATCAGGTAGACAAGACATGTACAGACTCATCCTTGCAATTATTGCCCATTTGAAGTTTATCTGAGGTGATCATCATCAGCAGTTATAACTTAGTTATAACTTAGTTTATTGTACTTCCGAAGCTAATTACAGTGTCATATCTCATTTTCATCCCTAAACAAATAAAAGACATCTTCGGTTTATAAATCACTACTTATGTTAGAAAACATTCTGCAGTCACTGCCTCACATGCACACCGCAGACCACTATTTATTATATTGTCAACCTTCATTCCGTGTTTTTATGAATCCCATTGTATAATGTTGACATCAATACTGCACTACGACTGAATTTGTTGCATTTTTTCGTTAACTGGTATATAAATTACGCAGTTCGCCTTGTTAGATCGTGACGGACCGGTGGATATTTAGTAATTCGGGAACATTTATGCAATTTTACATGTTATAGTTGTTAGAACCAAACGTACGTAAAGTACGATGTATCATGCAACTGGTCCGAGAGAACTTGCTCCGTAAAAAATCGGGTAGTTCAATGAAATACTGAGATATACATACATAAAATATGTAATTTCAAGAAGTTCTACTGTCTTTTATTGTAGTTCACCGCACCCGTGTCCTTTAGCCAAGGTTGCAATTTCTTTATATCGCGTGAAAATTCCAGCGCTGATTCTAAGGAAAACCCGATTTAGTTGTAAATGCGCTGGTGTGGGAATCGAATGGTAATGTGCATGGCCCTGGTTGGTGGAGTAGAGCCGGTAGACCACTCTAGCCGTCTAGCCTAAACGAAATATTATGTGAATTTGTAAAACTGGTTAAAACTGGTCGGTGATGAGCATGTGTTTTTACTACCCGTCAGAGTCTGCTAAACTTCTGGTTCTACTGATTTCGAGGACCCAACTGTCAGGATCAGTTTGAAGTAAGGATGTATTTGCAAAGCCATTTGACAATCTGTTACTTCTCACAAATTAATTCTTGCTCGCTTTCCTTTAATGCCTCGTTTCGGGAAGACATACGTTTTTCTAATCTCAGGAGTTTAATGGATCCCGGACGATATGATTAATTGTTCTCCATAGTAAATATTGCATAACACGCTGCCACACGGGTTTTATTAACTAATTTATTCATACAGGTTTCATGTAGTTCGGTCACAAACCAATCCGACTTTTCACCGATTATTTGCATGAAACATCGGAACTCGTATTCGACATAGCTCATCTGGCCTGGAGGTGTGAAAAGGCCGGGTCGAAAATCCGATATCACTATTAAGGGCCGGGCCAGTCACAACTTCTTTAAACACCGAAAGAATGAATAAAATACGAGCAAAATATATATTTTCTGGTTTTGACTAGTGGAAGTATAATTGCAAACCTTTGTAGCATAAAAGAGGCAAAAATTAAGTTGTTCATAGATTTTATGTATCGTTTTTTGATTTATTGATGGAAAGGGCTGAGCCACGGCAAACAACTTAAGACACTTAGGTACGGTTCGCGTCCAGGTCCCAAAGAACGCTAAAATACGTTAGGGCCGGGCTGAGGAAAATGTATTAAAAGTAGGGCTAGGGCGGGCGAAATCCGACGATTTTGCACCTCTTTTCCAGCTAATCAGTTGATCATTAGTATAAAAAAATACATACTAACGCTAAGGAGTCACACACACCAAACTACACTACAGGGTGTCCGAATAGGAAGTAAACACGCGTCCAAGAAATGAACGGAGGACGGAGACACATTCACGCTATGAAAGTTACGTATAAACTTCTATCAGGATGGCCTGATTGAGCTAATTCTTGCATATGCGGATTTCTCATAAAATCCTTGTAGCAGAATCCATCAATAGAAATCCAAAATCATGAACTTCACACGGAGTTCCTGGCGGGGTCGTACACATGAATGCATCTCCTCCTTTCACTTTTTCAGACGGGAGTTAGGATTCTATTCGGACACCCTGTACTATTTAAAGAATTCGTTCACAGATGAAACTTAGGATTCAATATAGGCTGGTTTGCCTATAATTGTCTATTCCCATAAAGAGATAATAATAAGACTAGTTCATGATCTTGACCCTGACCATGTCATTAAAATGGACCTAATTTTTAACATTGATGGCATAAGGCATGGTCAACCATCATCGCATAATATAAGACAGCCAGACAGCTCTCCAATCTCCAATTGACTCATACAATGCGAAGGAACACCTAATGATACGTTACGTGCAGCGTAGAAAGTAAAAGTCAAAAGCAACTTAAAATCTCTCAACACGAGTGCCTGAAAAATTTGTTTCAAATCTGTTCACAGCATAATTTAGTAGGAATAATGTGCCTTCAAAACAAAGTCATCTACATATGCGAGAATTTCTGCCAATTTCACCTGAACCTACATTCGACAGATGTAGAGATGAAATCGAAACTGATAATGACTCACATGCGGCCCTAGAGTATATTGGATATATATTACCTCCAGCCGAACCTCATTTCCCAGTCCTGGAAACTAATCATTCTCTCAGTCGAGTTAGTCAGTTTATCGAATCATCAGAGATTCGAAGGTCAGCAGGAGGTGCTGATCAATCGTGTTAAGACAGAAAGGTATTTAATAAACATCCTGCATAAAGTTTGATTGTAGAATCAGTTTTCACGGATTGTATTTAAAAAATCTTACTCATATTAAATAATATGAGTGGGTGGAATCAAGATTGGGACAATTATCCCGCAAGTATGTCAATAGATCCAGTTACAAGTTCAACTTCCACGACAAGTACTAGTACAGCAGTTTTGAGCAGAATTCGATCAGGATCCCTTCCGGGGTTAGATTCCGTAATCTTTCTTATTTAACTTGTAAATTTGTAATTTTTAGACGGCGGATGAGTAGCTACTTTGATGTATGTAAAAGCTGCTAAATATTATTGCGGATGTGATGCGACTTGCATTGAAGCGAAGTAAAACATTGAGTTTTTAACCGAACATAGATTTATTAGGAAAACAAAAACACAGAGTGTAGAAGATTAAATAATTTCTAACGAGAACCGTTCCTTGTGAAATGAATAATTCAATGAGTGTCAATTGGTTTGAACCAATTGTACGAATTGTAATGATCTATTAAACTTGCCAACTTAAAATTTTGCAAAGGAGTAAGTCCACTCCCCATGCATTAATGGTAGAATAGATTACTCACTGCACAATTACGTGACTAAACAAAATGTTGAAAGATATTCATAATTCCGCAATAACAATGCAAACAATGAGTTTATTTTGGAGTCTAGGATTTAAATTCTGATAGAACAAAGGGTTACTCCATAAGATGGCACTTCTCCTGCGGCACTAGCATAAGCCAATAAAAAATTAGCAACTCGCCATTTCCATGATAATGAAGTAGACAAAATGAGTTTGGATTATAATTAAGAAAGCATTTGTTCTCCTCTTAGAAAACTCTAATAAATCAATTGAACTTCGACGCCTCTAAGCGGCTGTGTCTTATTTTGAATTTAAAGGTGGGTGGGTGTTTCAATTTCATCACGAAGTCTAAATGACATGTCGGATTATGACCACGCTCAAGGTCAATCCAATTCTTCTACGGTAGAAATTCCCACGTCTACAACAAACGGAAACCCACCGCTAATAATGCACGAGCTCCAGGATAATGACAGTGAAAAAAAGGACTTCTCAAATCCCCTATTACAGGACGAAGATTTGAACAGGGCACTTTACCCAATTAATCCAAATCCATTGTCCAACAGTTCCTCACCGTTACCACGGTCTAGGCATCAATACACCATTGTTCCAATCAAAACCACACATGAAAAAATTGATCCGGCCATGTCGAAACGGCAGAGCAAGTAAGTTAGGAATTTATACTCTTTTTGTACTTCTGCTTACAAAAACGTTATCGGAAACTCCGAACTAAAATACACGAAGTTTGTCTATCTGAAGTTTCCTCTTGGAAGTAACGTATTGTGTTTGTTAGAATGGTTGTATTTTCAGCTAATTTGACGTGCTCAATCCGATGGTTCATATATGGTCATCCTGAAACAAATAAGTTAACGTCATAGAAATGATGCGATGGCGGCGGCTATGGGTCATAGCCGCCGGCATCGCATCCTATTCAAGATATCGTAGAGTGATGAGAGATTGCATGGTCGCTAATGGTATCTAATTTTACGATTAATTCACAGCGAAGCTTTGGGACTCGTTCTATCAGCGTTGTACGGAAAACTACTGGTTGTGATGGGAATTGCATTTCCAATGTCAGAGGTCATTTCAACTTACATTCCCCCTTCCTTTTACGACGTATGTCATATTTCATTTTTATTGTCACTCCAGCGTATTAATTTTATCTATCCGTCGATCGACATACACTTGGCACACTAATCTTGTCAACTGTTACGATTTCCGTACATTGTAATAACGAGAGATCCAAAATAATAGTTTCGTATTGTTCGCAAGTTGATTAATAATTGAACTCATCATTGCAGACTAATAATTTCAGAAAAGTTTTATATTTTCGAAAAGACGGAACGGATGTACAGAGTAAAGCTTTACTAGTACGTGTAGAGTGTAGATCCAGACAATGTGTATACTCGTTTCTGATTGATATTATTTATCAGTATTAAGGATCACACTAAATGAGTTTAATAGCCATATATCCTAATGGTAATTTTCAGTAGTCAAAGAATTGTGTGCACTTAACGCCAAAGGAAACTAATTACTCTTTTGTTTATCCTTACACCTGTTGTTGGCAGTTCGTGATTTGAACGTACTTCGGAATTATGTAGTACAACTTAGCGTAGTGCACAAGCACTCATCTCCGCAATTAACAGCGACAGTGTGTTCAACAACATGCATATGTAGCTCCCTTTGTATATTTTAATAAACCGTGCCATTATTTAATTGCATAATCTTACCTATTTTTTAGCGGGGTTTATTCACGAGTCAATAATTTCTAATATAGAATAGAATAGAATAGAATGAGGTTTATTTCCGTGTCAAAGTCATAAGACATAATCATAGATTACATATAAATTATTTCACGCCTTGTTTTCATAACTGGACACACTATTTTCTACTATAAATTAAAATGAAGATTG